>DWON01000037.1:0-55476 GCA_018251015.1 Phocides pigmalion okeechobee
GGTTTTATTTAGTTTGAATGTGTCCCTTTGTGAGTTAATAGTAGAGTAAGGTATGATAAACCACCAATTGGGTTTCGCGAATAATAAAATCGATATTCTGCCATCAATCGTAGCCGTATCTTGTGGGGGCAGGCGCACCGAATCCACCGATTACTGTCAGAGGATGACATCATTCCGACGTAGTATATCCCCGGTTCGCTGAAATGACGTTGGTGCGCGTCCAAACAATGTCACGATCGAGTTATTAGAAGCTGCGTCGGTAGGTATCAATCACCGTGGGCGGGCCGCGCGACATTGGACTTCAATTAGGCGGGCGGCGCGTGTGATTGCTCACTCCTCTTTACACGCCAAAGGTTTACTTGACCCACTTATAGGCTTCGTCGATGGAATATGAAAAACACATAGAATTCACGATATAAATGTTTAGCTTCTTTTGGAAGCAAGTTCGGTGATATTTTAGATGAATACGTCATGAACTACACCTATTTCTGACTAAATCGTACTATGTAGATATGTCGTGTGTTTTTAAAATAGTGTGATACAGCAAATTATTTATTTATTAATAACGCGACATAAGGCGACATTTGCGCATTATTAGCTTAACTAGATATAAGGAAAGAAATAATAAAGAGAGCTATGTAATTTTAATTTGGTCCACAAAGTTAGATACAAACTCATAATACATTGGGTTCAGATGACAATAAATTATTGTTTTAAATATATAAGGACAGTATAAGACGTATTTTAAACTTTGTACATTCTGAGGGCTCTTCGCAGGAATCCTCGTTAGCGGGACCTTTCGATATAAAGAAGTAATTCAGCAAACCGACCGCCAGAGCCATTTTTCTTAATAGTATTTTCCAAATTAAATCAAATTAAATTTCAATAGCATTTTGCTTATATGTCGTGAAAAACGTGATCGGCATAAATTTCGAAACAACATTTAAGTTATTATTTTAATTTCAAGTTATTACAATCGTAAAGTAGGTAGCGAATGAAAATGTAAATTAATTTTCATCGCTGACACCTATTAATTTTAGTTAACCGTAAATTATTTTTCGGCATCCAACTGTATTAATTTTTGAATTCACAATGGTTGAGCTGAGCGTACAGTTGTTAATGTAAATACCAATTTCGGTTATAACGGTGATTAAATTTGAATAAAATATCAGATACATTAAGGCCATTAACTCATGCTTTATGTTAATATTGTCAGAAATAGATATCATTAAAAGAGAGATAATATATCATTCTACCAATTGTAGCAAAATAATTGGCCAAATTACGGTAAATTATATACGTCACTACTAGTGGTGGTTCACTGTTTTACATGCGTATTGAAACTATTGCTTCGCCCCATATCATTACATAGCCTAAATCATTCCTCATTCAATTGTCTTGTCAAAGATTTCTTTGGAAAATCTAGACGTTTCAGAGACAGTTCAATCAAACAACAAAGCATGACTTCAGCTTTACAACATTTGTATAAATGAAGTAACCTTTAACAAATTTACATTTGCATATCAAACTTGAATGAAACATTGCAATGGACATTGAAAATTAAATACATAAATGTTCTACTCCCACACCCACTTAAATGTCTTAGCGAATACAAATTAATAATTTTAATACTAAGTAGCGGATTTGCGCAATTTATCAGACACGTTCGACGAACAAAAATAGACACACACACACTCAAGTGGTACCGTCATCGTGGCTTGATTGACCGCAAATAGGTGGTGTATTGAATGACACTGCATCGACCTGCGCAGGTTTCTAAATATGTACAGGGCGATACAATTGTGACCGCAGGTGATATTTCGTAACGTGTGGGGGCCTAAGATTGTGGCCGAAGTAACAGCGAATTTAATCGCAACGGAGCGTATACGAGACGAGAATGTATGACGGAGTAGGTTACAAGGTTGTGGCTTGTGGTTCAGTAACAGATTGGTAAATTATCTTTAAACTAGAATACGTTAAAAGAAAAAATAACACAACTACTAAAAAGTTATCACGAAGTCTTAATGGAATTAATAAAATTATATCTATGGATATTAATTCAGTCACTCAATTATACGTATAACAGCACACGATTGTCCTAACTTTTCGCTTTAAAACAGTATTCATGGCAACCATATCATTTTTTTATAACTTCGGGCAATGTTAACATTATAACGAATCAGACGATACTTTTGTTCCGAAATAGGTTCAGTACATAGGTTAGACTTTACGAATCTTCGTAAAGTCTAATATATCTATGTATCCACACATCCATACTTATATATACATACATGCACACGGCGTTAAAATCGCGACCCTTCCAGGTGTCGCTTTGCCATAATTAAGGACATTAAGGACATTATTATCGTTTTTTTTACATTTCTATGCCATCGCCGGGCATGATTTAATCACAAAATAAACCTAGATTCATAGAGTTTACCTATTTTTCAGAATATAAATAATTCTCAGACAAATATGTAGATATTTCACTACATTTGTTCCACCTATAGTTAATTTTTAATATGTACAACCCTTGTCATACCTAAACGCCAGGCAAGCTTTGCTTAACTGAGAGAGAGAACATAGAGCATATCTTTTATGCTTGTATAATGTGACTACGAAAAATTATAGATAGGATTACAGCCTGAAAATTCATACCTATCTATCATTACTTTTTACGTAACTAATTAGTTAAACTATTATTAGTCATGTCTCACTAAGCAGTGATTATGTATTTGTTTCGCTTGGCTTTGAAACCTTTTCCCCGTGGGGTTCGCGTGCCAAAAAAAATATCAAAAAAATAGTACCACGTTTGATCGACGCTGCCGGTGACAAGAGGGCTGGTTCATTTCTCGCGCAGAGAATTGCATTTGCTATTCAGCGTGGGAATGCAGCTACTGTTCTTGGAACCATGCCGGATGGGCATGGACTCCCTTTAGATTGTTTATGTTAGATTTTTATTATAAAGCGTTTTAAAATTTTTATCATTGTACATTAGTTAAACAAATCAAACAATAATGTAACAAAGAGTTCATCGCATGAGGGTTGTTTGGTACTAAATTCACACCTGTCAGACACAAAACGTATTGTGATTTGAAGTGTTAGTAAACTTAGGTGTAGGTGTTTCAGTTTAGTAATCAAAATTAAAGACCAGTATACAATGCCATTCACTCAAGATTTACTCATGTTGCAGTAAATTTGTATTTTAAATATTGTAATTTGCTTTTCGGTTTCATTTTCAAGATTTTCATAGTTCAAATAGTGTCTTAGCGAAATGGAAATTATTAATGGTACAATTATATTTAAATCATGTTTTCATTTCTAGATAAAGCCTTTTATATAAACATTTTTTAAACTACCTAAACATCTATTAAGTGGTTTCGCCTTGATTAAACTAAATAAACTTGATAAAACATCATATAATGAAGGGAACTAATGATTTATAATATGTCTTACAATATCTGAAATCGCAATTCTTTTTATACGTGTGTATAAGCATATAGTTTACTATATATATAATATTCCGGATGCTGATCGGCTCTGTAATCAAATCCAAATTGGATTGAATCCTTTAGATTGTCCATATGCATTAACGGACTAAGTTGGAACTTTTAATGAATATCTTATTTATTATTTTTTTACAATCGATCAAATCAGAACCCAGCAGTGTTTAATACAGCTGTTTTAAGTAAAAAATCGACCACCTTCAGAAATCATCACAACAAATCTTGCAAGCCAGACACAAAGAACTAGTATATTACGTACATAAATCGCACCTATAGACAGAGACTTGCCTAAAAAATGAGAATTTTGAAAAATCTAAGATAAACATTCGCATATACAAAAGCTACATAACAAAGAAAATTTTTTATTTGTATTTTTGGATAATATATATTGTTTAAATTTTATACGATATCCAGTATTTTTCATTATCCTCTAAATGAGCCAAAAAATAAATCGAAATCGAATCCAAAATCTTCAAATTTCAAAATAGGTCTTCATTATTCTGAAGGTGCGAAATGTACTGTGTACACACTTGTGTCTCACTCGTACAACAATGTACTGAATGTACCGTAGTGTCGTAGCAACTTTGACGCTCGTTCGCTACGCGCGACCATTGTAGCCGGCATTGATGGTTGGGAGTCTACGCGACATATTGGTACTAACAACTAACTGCTAACAACTGACTTGCATACACGCTATAAATTGAGTCCCGATGTAAATATACGATGTCCCCGCAACATAAGGCATATTATTACCTTCCGCGCAGTAGATTGTACATCAGCAAATATGGCGAGTAGATGTCCATTAAATAGAGCAGTAAAGTTTAATACCGACTCGGAATATTACTGCTCAGTAATGAAAGTTAGAGCGAAAAGATTACGTATGGTATGAGATAACATTAGTAGGAACAATATTCTTTAAAACATGTTATATTCTTCTCGTGATGAGAAGAATATAAAATGTTTTAAAAAGTACTATTATATAAAAGTGAAACGTTGTCCGTTTTTTGTTTCACATGTTCCTTTAACGCGAAAACTAATAATTATAACTCCCCCTAATTTTGTATACAGATTGCCTGTATACTACATAGCAATGACAAAAATAATTGAAGATATTTTAAGCAATATTTTTCAAATTACGTATTTCTACACTGTCTCTACTAGGGGTCGACGAAGCTTATATCATGCTGGTACCACCGAATGTCAACGATAGTATTATATATGTATTTACAAACAGATATACAATAATACAAAGGCGGTTGCTCAGTAGATTAAATGTCTGAAGGTAGACTAAATCGTACCTTATATGTATATCAAAATCCATTAAAACAGTTGTAGACTGTAGAGCGTACCCCAAAACACATACACTCGAGAACAATGACATCCTTTTGGATCTGTCAATAAAAACAAATCTAATCAGAACTTTATTAGCAATTGGTGTCGTTTGTAGACTGTATCGATTGCAGTTAGAATCCTATGATCCTACTATTCATGACACTAAACGCTATGAGACTATGATACGGTGTCGTCATAATTGGATGTCCGGAGCAAATATTGAATTTCATTTGTACTGAACCGAGTTTTCGATTTGTTTCTGTTTTGTCCATCGTTGCGGAAAACTTGACTGCTATATCACAACGTTAGTAAGGATTAGCGATTGGACGTAATCTTGGAATGTACAGTAAAACCACACAATATCATGCTATTTCTATGAATAATGAATCATGAACTCACTGAGAAATGTAATCTGTTTAATTATATGTAAACTTTCCTTAACACCCACACTGTGAAGTAAGCAATCGGTTTTTATACAGAAGTAGAAAATGACCACCCGGCGCAGTCTAACAGATGGTAAATGGTTACTGCCGCTCTTAAATATTTAATGAAACCCAAATATGATAGAAAATCCAAGTAAGGTCGGCTTTGCAACTACAGGTCTAAATTAGAACGCCTCCTTTGTTCCCTAAAAGTGGTAAGACACTTCGGAGGAGCCATACGGTTTGGCCACTTTTAAGATTTAGGCCACTTTAAAATTTGTTTCCATTATTTCTAACATTAATTCTATATTTTATAATATGGATATTAAACAAGTGCATTATAACAATAAATGTTTTTCCTATTCTGTACATGCCCATACAGTGAACCCATACGGTTCTGGAAGACAGAGCACATAGTAATTTTGAGTTATCGTTAGTTAAAACGTTTCAGGATAACATTATTTAACAGTCTCACAGCTTCAAATGTGAAGTGGATACTTCAACTAAAGTTCGATCATTAGTGTATGAGGTTATGGAAAAGGCGCAAATGATGCAGAGGTGCAGCTCTAAATTATTATATAATGAAGTGTGCTCTGGTGGCAACTAGTGGTCTATCAAGATTGGCTCTACACGCTCGGCACGGGCGACGTTCCTCACAATTTGATATTAATTGATGTTCACCTGGAAGCTGATGGAGTTTGCGTGTTAATTGATAGATCTTGACAGCGTAACCGGAGCTAGAAATTCTCTCAGATAATCTAACACCTCTATTTGAAACAATAATATTTAATGACAGTTCTTAACTCTTCCTTTTAAGGCATACTTAGTCCGAGTAAACGAAAGATCTTTTTAGTACATCTGTAAAATATTAACTTTGTTTTACAAGCAATTTGCATACGTTTAACTGCTCTGTCACATTTTGAAAACAAAAGACGATTTTGCTTCTTTATTAACCCTACATTTGATCTATCTAAAACCATTATTAGAAAAGACAAGGCATTGGTGTCAATACCTATCACTGCATTCAGTACTTTACGTTTCAATAAAGTTGGTCTAGATAGTTCACGATAAACGATTTTGATTAAAAATTGAATGTTCAGTACGATAAGAGCATTTTTAATCAGTTGAGAACACGACTTCTTTTTACGAGTTCCGTCTTAACAGTTCTTTTAATTGCCTCTTGACGGCCCCGCCAGTATAATGCGCAATTTAATGATCCTTCAAAATGTAAAATGCATTACTGCAACAGCTTTATTTTACTGCTTGCCAAGATGAAATCACGCTACGAGTAGGTGGCGTCTTATTGTCCGTGAGCTGTTTTTACTAACTTCTCTTTTTGTAGTTAAATATTACGTCATCTAATAATTTGAGATAAGTTTTGAATACAAAGGTACAATATTCTGAACATTTTATTATGTAGGATGACCAAAGTCAGATGTTTCGAAGGTGCGTTCAATCAACACGTTATTGAATATGATAAACACAATGCCATAGTTAAAATGATTGTTGCATGAAATTATAAATGTTTATTATAAATGAGTGGAAGCATTTTTTATTTATGCACAAAACGAATGGTAAGAAAAACCTAATGATCGTAGCCTAAAAGATTTATAGGTAGTCCGTGGTCATGAGTCATGGTGTCAAGAACGCTAGCCATATTCCTGCAATTAACAGCAATCGCAATATTCTGTGCGAGATATAAACCAGCCTTCTATAAGTGGATTAAGTACTTAATAATGTCACATCTCTCACAACAAAAACGTATAACTTTTTTCATACTACGCATGCACCCTCACGGGTCTGTTCCTGGCACCTAATTAGAATATAAATATGTACCGGCGACGTTTAACAAGTGACCCCGACCTTTGTAATCTTAATAATCCGCCACCCTGTAATAAAAGGCAATTCGTTGTGAATTCACAAACTCCTATGTGTCCACTTAAAAAATTCTCAGCTAAAAAGATTTTTCTCCACCGAAAATTATTCTTATAAATTAACTTTATAGGAAGGAAATTTTAACTAGAAGGAAGAAAATCGCATGAAGGCGTTTTATTAAATTATAAAGTGCGCTTGCTTGTTAACAAAAACCTTCATTATATTAGGAAAAAATCAACCTTCGGTAAAATATTACTGATGATAGAATACGTAATCTGAATAATCCTTATCACTTTGCTTTCATTTAATAGCCGAACACAAGAGCGGTAAAACATACAATACGAAAACGATTAGACGAAGTAGAAGTTATATTTTCTTTCCTAAATATCGATTCTAAGATAATAATGTAAATTAAATGATATTTTGCCGGACATTTCCGTTGTCTAAACATGCGGTCAGTCTGCAGAAGCGACTGTCGCCGTCTCTCTCTGTGAGAACAATCATTAGGCAGTCTTTCTGATCCACCCTACACCAGCTGTCGCCCTAGTAGGGGTGTATTTTAATATGTTACAACGTTGACAAGGAGCTTTATTTATGAAGTATAGAATTGATTTCATTATACCAACACAAAACACATTACAATTTGATACGTTTTGTAATAATAGTCAATTTCTAAATTGTATAAATCTAACAGGAATATCGCTTGTGTATTAATGATTTGGAAAATAGGATTGATAGAAAATAAACCATGATATTTGCGTCTGTATAGTTATACATATAAAGTATAAATAAGTAGTTAAAAATACTGGTTTCATTAAGATATATAGATAGATCCTTTTTGAAGTAAGATTTAGGGTTTAAATATTCATAGATATGTGAAGTTAAGATCTACACGTGAGGTCAGAATACTACATTGCGGTGATGTTATACAGCGAAACTGTGAAGATTAATGAATGAATGAATAGGGCTATTAGTAGGATATGTTTCGTACGCACAATTTAGTCGAACTAATATGCGTGCCCATATTATTACTAGCTATTAATATATCTGGTTAATGCCTCTTAGCGTAACTACAAGTGACAATTGGATTATTGGTCGGATCCTTCGACAAACAACCGTCTGCTGCTATATTTGTTTATCTTAATATCATCTGTTCAATTGCTGAATCTACTTTATAAGCTGTTATCTTTCTTGGTTTCAAAACTTCTATTGCGCGTCTATCCTCTTGAGATACCTACTCGATAATATAATGTTTCTAGTTCGTGTTTTTTACTTATATGGTTGGCACAAGGATAACATACAATTATAGAGAAGCCGTTCATTGATGCGCTCTTAGATCTAAAACGCTGACGTATCGTAAGTATTTTTGTTTTATTTTTTATTTAACTAAAGTGGGGCACGAACATTTTAAAGTTAGAAAACTAGCAAATGCGTGCTAGCTGCCTGATGTTAAATAGTCGCTATAATATGAGAGTAAATAGGTTCCAGCAATTTCTCTACTATACCTTTATCATAATGTCATATTAAGAGAAAGAGTACAGTGAATTCTTTAGTAAATGACCATTCGTTACAATAAATAACTCGTGAATGTGTTGTAATGCGCATGAACAAGTTCCGATTTATTTAGTTAATTTGATACGAGCCCTGTTCGTATGTTTTAATAACCTTACAGTTAAAGAAACCTTAAAGGGATCTGGATGAGGTTTTGATCAATCCGTAGAGCACTAGTTCGATGGCACGCTTAGTTTATATTTAGTTTTCGTCGATTTTTTAGATTTTAAAGATCATTTGGATTTGATTTTTACGAGTTTCTCAATCACGTCATATAAACATGAACAGCTTTAATTATTGACCAAACACGGAAAGAAATAATCTCTAATTATTAAAAAATATAAACTGATAAAAGCCATAATTATGTCAGTTCATCATGTATAGTTCGGTGCATTTGCCTCAAATATCAATAGAATTGCCCCGAAATTACCTAACCAAAATTGTATCACCGCCACACCCGTATAGTCCAAACATGCAAACGCATGTGCGATTTTTAAATACAGATTATTAAGTTTTTCGCGTAAGCTAAACTTCCGCAATAAAACTGCGAACCGGTTACACAGCTGTCGCAGCACACGGGCAGACATTTTTAGGGTTCCGCAGATAACAACAAATACTTATAATCTCATCATGAACGAATATATACACGATAAAGCCATTTTTGCGCAATCTATTAGGGACACAAATATTCACAAAATTTGAAAGTAATTGGAAAAACAATTTTATTACGTATGGCAAAACAAAATGTAACATATAACTAAGTCTTGAAATGGAGTGATTCCAAAAATCGTGTAGAGATTTTTAAATTGGTTTTTTACTGAAGTCCATTTAATGCAATATTTGCTTTGAACTTTATGTAAATTGTTCCACCTTCAATTCACTTTTACAGAAATACAGTAATCCTTTTTTTTGATAAAACAAATATGTATATGAACTTAAAAACTTATATCAGTAAAATTGTTTTTAATTACACATGTTATGTGGTTTTTGAGATATAGAATATTTTCCATTAATTTATTTGACTACGGAACCTTCACTATGCGTGGTCAGACGTTCAGTTGGCAGTTTTATTAGAGATAAACAAGATTGCATCCAGTGTGAGACATAGTAAAAAAATATAGTAAGTCAAATAACGTTCTATATCAAGATTACTAACGTTCATTTGGAGGTCATCTAAAAAAACATATCCTTCATTTTAAGGTCGTGTATATTACCTTAAATTTAGTTTAAAAAATACATCTACTTTTATAATAGATAAGTTGAAATATTACTATACAAATATCAGAAATCTCTATGTAATATTTGAATGTAAATACAGCGGATCCTTTTTGTAATTACAGTAGTTGATACACTTTCAAAAATCCCTACAGTAACTATTTATTGAGTATTCTTTTGAATAACGAACATAATCGCAGTTCAATAGCACTGATCTAAGTATATCTACATTGTGTACGATGAAGATAGCCTACTGGATTTTTTTCGCTGTGTTGTGACAAGAACATGAGGACGGATACATGCAACAATGAGTTAATACAACCGGTCGCGAGACCGTTACAGATGAGCCGACGGTCCGCGGAGCCCATGTGAATATGCATGAGCTCTGGACTTGACCTCGCGCTGTTAGGCCGCGGACGTAGAGCGTGGGACTACTTTGGACACAATCGACGTTTGACATTTGCAGCGTTTTTGGCAATCGTTAATTAAACGCAAATTTTATAATAAGCAACATTAATATACAAAAGGAATATATATTTTTTAAATTTATTATTAATAAATTTAATAATGTGTTCGTTTTTAATTTATTTTGCTATATTTAGTTATTTGTATATTTCGTTAATGTATTAATTTAATAATAAATATTTCATTACAAATATTACGTCCGACCTCCACAGCATCGGCATTGTGTTTGGACGTAACAATTAAATGGTGAGTGATCAATTCTGATTTTTTAATAGAATTATTTCGTGGAAGCAAACGAACTTAATTACTATGCATCCAAGAAATGTCGTGTTTGTTACTTCCAGCCACAATATTTGTTAGGAAATAATTATTGTTGTTAGTTAAAATTTGTAGCTGTTTCAATAAAGCAAGAAACCTAAATTTATAAATGTAACTCAAGCATACGTTGTAAAATAATGTAAATAGTTGTATACAAAACATAAAATTAATTGTTCCTTATTAGACTGAGTTACTCATATTTTGTCAATTATCGCACGATTAATTACGGTTCCCACGGGAAAGTGACCAATGGAAATATGTGCAACTTTATAATAAAAACGAGGGTGCGTATTTGTCTTGTTATTTAAACATAACATATGAAAATACTATATAATAACATATACTGTGCTTCTATTGTGCGTTATTAGGGCCTATTTAATTGGCAAGTAGAAATTAGTCTTATATAACTTACTTTTGTAGCGTTTATAATATGTTTACCGAAATCCATCTAAACCGAAGAAACGTAGGGTTAATATAAATATGTTATTAAGCACGAGCGGACGTGTTGAGTTGCAGTAAGAAGTCAGAGCGGCGAGGGAGGCAGCCATCAATCAGGAGAGACGCGGGTCAGCCCCCGACCACCTGTCGCGTCCGCCTCGGCGTCGACCCAGTCTAATCAGTCACCCAGTCATGGCAAATCTCAGCCAAAAGAGGCACGGGTATGTACCGTTGGAAACTACAACAGACTTCAATATTTGCCGTTTAATGTACTCGCATATGAAATCAAACGGTCCAAAATACACTTATCGTATTTTAAATGTGAAAAGAGTAGCACATGGATAAGCAGTCCAACTGACATTAAGTAGTTAGACAGCACTGCTCGTGGTTATCAACATCCGGTCTCAAACAGAACTAAAGTTCTTTCGGAAGTCGTATGTAGATGGGTTGCTATTCCTGAGGACTCAGATGGAACATGTTGATAAGGCCAGTCTACCCTACTTCACATTTAAAAGCAGACCACAGCAGTGTTGTTATACTGAACAAATGTGCGTAGCAACCATAAACCAAGCAAAGCAGTATGCAAATGAAATTGTCAAATAATCACCTCTTGCGAAAATTAATGACACAGTACGTAGAATTTTGAAGGATTCTTTCTTAACGGTTTCTACGACGTTTGCAGTAAACTTGGTTGCTACATTTATTATTTCAGTACTTGGCACGAGCCTACGAAAAGGTTCGACAAGAGCCATCAATCTATAAAAACAAGGACTGACTGACATGCCTTTCAAAGCATGAAAACGCATATGAAATTGAGTGATCACCCAATCAACATTCGACTGCGCACAACTTTGCTTAACTTTGTCGAAAATTTACGGTCTACACACCGTGAGATTCACGTTCACGGGATGTAAATTTAACATAACCTACGTAATTATGTAACGATGTAAATTTAAACATTCGGCCTGATGGCACGCGGATCAGCCTTCCCGACCACCTGTCGCTTTGCTCCGTCGCAGCTAATCAGTCACCGAGTAGCGCCAAATCTCGGCCTGACAGCACCGCGGCTTCCCTGTAATGGTGTTTTGACTAACAACGGTATTAGATGTCAGGATGTGTGAATTAACTAACACCGCCTACAGGATCTAGGAAACACTTACTATAGTATATTTACTATAGTAATTGTTTCCTATATATACACTAAATCGATTTCTTGTTATTAAGCAATTTTTAAAAAGAGGTTTTACTACGCTATGCGACTTTGTACAGGACGGACTCATGGCGTGACGACATAGTACATAACGCTTTCTTACGCCATCATTCTGTTTCTTCATCGTAACCTCAAATAAAATAGCCATGTCTGGTATTTATATTACAAAAAGAATCTTAAGAAAAACACAATTAGTATAACAAACTATGTTTTTATTGTACTCTTTTAATAACCATTTTGACGGGAGTCCCGATAAGACCACATTTGTTTTTATATGTATCAATTATCCTGGGATGTGTGGATCTGTTTGCGTAATCCTTTTTTTGTAAAAGTAAATATCTAGCGACCGCCTGAGGTTCCAACGGCGTGAAATTAGAAATGGTTAAACATCAATTTCCAGCCCCGAAGGATTACTAAAACGTCTTTAAACCTAACAATGGTAACGGAAAACAATCCAGATTTATAAGTACCGTTAAACCTATTATTTTTTATTGTATCTGGAGGGAAATTTATAAAATCCTGTAATTGTTTCTAATTACTTATTTACATCTGAAATTTGTAATCTAACAAGTTGTATTTAGAGGTATAAAAAATAAGATAATAGTCCTCTTAATTTTGTACTCTTAATAACCCCTTTGGGATAAAATTTATTTTTTTAGTGCTCAATTACACTATGTAAAAACCTATCTGCAAAGTTTCAGGATCCTAAGTTTAACGAATTTGGCTTTGCGTTAATTTCTGGATCTGTCTTTCACTCTACTCTTTCATATACATATACATATAAAATCTCTTTTTACTACAATGATTGCCCTATATCAGTAAGCAGCGAATACTTAATAATTAAAAAGTAAACGTTTACGTCTGGCTATTGTAATATTATGCAGATTAAAACACGTGCTTAATAGTTACAGAATATTTTATAATAATTAAACATCCAGTCATATGTTAATGTCTGTTAGAAGCAGATAAAATATGCCCGATGCCTCATTATAAGCTTTGCTATATATGTATATAAAGGTCTGAATTCTTGTCCGTTGCAGCCCAACCAACACAGTTACACACCTTTTTCTGTATTGTAGCCGCAGTGTCACGCTGTCGTGTTGGAATTTGATGATGTGGTTAGGCAAATTTACTTATTCAAAGTGGTTTGTAAGTGATCAAAAGTAGTAAAGCTAATGTTATGGACTTTCATCGACTCCTGTTCATTACGTTAGTTATGGATGTCCATAATCAACTTATTATAATATAAAAAAAAACATTGGTGAACTGTATGCTCGTGTTCTGCTGTAATAGAAAAAATATATTCGCGAAACACACATAGATGCATACATCCACAATACAAAATACCCTCCCTGTAAAACGTTAAGTTAGAATCAAATATTGGAGAACCGAAATCCCTAATAAATGTTATCTCTTTTAAAATCCTCGAGCGGCAAACAAAAGAATTATTGCTCATCGACCGAGTGGAATTCTCGCGTAAAATAGCAGACATTTATGAAATAGCGGTAGCTTGTCATTCGAGGCGTCGGTATCGGAGTCCAGCGGGCGACGAGCCGCGGTGATCGCTGTAAATTTCATCGCAATAGTGAATGTACACGCGAGACTAAAGATAAACACGTAGCGTAGCCAAGCGATACCGAGATAACTGCTCCGGAGTGTTTGCCGCGGATCCGGCGCCATGCGCCACTCACACATGTCACATGCGAATATGCGTTCACTATGTACACTCAATTAGTCCTGTTAAATTTATCCAACGCCATACTTCCAATTCTGTATGGGCGTGAAAAATTCTATTTTCAGAAGGATTTGCCGGTTGTTTTAATTCCCACGGGCGAATGAATATTTTTCCTTAAAATCGAAATTGTCAAAGCCTTTCTGAAGTACTATTAAGAACAAAAGTATTGATCACTACGATTTATATCTATGGAAGACACTTATAATAGCTTTAAAAGTTTTTCGCAGTATCCGATAAATTTATAGCCTAGCGCGCGGTTTGAATTCAGGCACGCAGAAAAACAATTGTAAGCCCTAAAGAAACTTCAATCTATTTGGTGGGTACAGGGTATTAACTTAAATGTCATTGACTTCCCTCCTCGGTTACTTCCGAATAATAATATATTTCGAATTTCAAATAGAACGTTCAATTTTAGTTTGTAAAGTTACGCTGTATCGTATACGTTGAAAGCCATTAGTTATTTTGAGATTTGGTTCCAATACAACCATATTGGATGTAAAATTTTCCGGAACCTTGAGATATGGCAGAGGAGCTAACAGCACAAAAATGTAAAGCGCTTACGTCTCATACGTCACGAAAACAAATGGAAGCGGAATTTTTCAGTCGACGGGGGAAAATCGCAGATAGCGAGATAGGAAATCATTTTTGCGTTGATAATACGCAAAGAAGCAAAAGTGTGACGAGCAGAAACAAACTAGATTGAAGCGAGGAGCAGAGCAATAACGTCGGTGGGCTTCATCTCGGCCAGATCACGTTCATGGAACAAAAGGAGAGCGCGGCTAGCCGACAGCGGCAAAACGAACTAAAAAAACCCACGTTCAAATGGAGCTTTTCATACTTAACAAACTCTGCGATGTAAAACGTTTGCGAACGACGCTGCCGGGCTCTACAGTTCCAAATAACCATTACCTATTCAGTGCTTATACGCGAATTATGAAACACTAGCTGTACTCGCGACTTCAGTCGCTTGAATTTGAAGGGAAAATTAAAAGAGAAGGGCAAAATGACTTTGTTATATATATATGTGCTCAACCCAGTAGATACAACACAACAAACAGTATTCTAGACGTTTCATCAATGCATAGACTGCAAAATTCATTCAACATAATGCATTAAAATCAGCCAACTGATATGATGATATGTGTGATGCGCTAATAGACAGCTAGGGTAAAAGACAAAATTTCTAAATTGTGGATTTGCACTATGTATAGATAATAATGACTACTAAAATAAGGTTTTCCAAAAAAAAACAATGTACAAATACGAGTCACTTAGAGTTTATTTACGTGTGCAGATTTCGTGCATCGTTAGTGCGTACTCACAGGTGTGTCTGAAAGTGAGAGAAATTTGAAAGGGTAACGAAATCGTAACAGCTCGAAATGAAAAGGACAACAAGAGTCGTGAATGTGCAATGTGACAACTCCATGCAGCATTAAGAAGACATTAGGGGTGGGGTATGGCAAAGGGCGCATTATTTAGCAATTTATCACGAAACCGATAGCAGAGCAAGAAGTTATTCACATATTCGAATTCAAGCCAAGTATTTATATAGGTACTCAGATAGTTCGGAAACAAAATCCTACTATCTCGTATCCATTTTATAAATCTTTTCAATTTCTATCGAATATTTTATAGCGCTTTTGTATAATAACAATTATTAAATAGGGTTGTTTTAGATATTTATTGACTGTCTAACGGCATAGTTAATATGCTTAAGGTCTCCCAGAGCACAGGTCTCTCCAAATCTATATTAATTTATCAAACACTAACTTTCTTCTTTATTTTTTTTATGCAGTTTGACTTTGGTTCATAACCAATGTGATATTAAATAATAATCAAAACCGAAAGTTGATAATTTTAGAGGATGATTACATGTTAAAAATAATAAATTGAATAATTATTAAAAAAAATATTGGAATGGGAAAAAATAAGTTTAATTAAGTTGTTGTTAAAAACTACTTTGCAACAGTCTGTTCCCACCATGCGTAACGGTATGTATTTCAAAGCATGCATTATGAAGACAGGAAAGAGTGAAGAGGGTAAACTATTAACTATCTGAAGAGTTTCTTGACCACGAACCATGTAACTGATTCGAAATATTGGTAATTAATAATCGATAATGGTGTGTACATGTTACATTGTAAAATGTAAAAATTTCATGATAATATTTGTTTAAAATTAAAATATAATTTAAGGAAGTTCAATTGTTTTCAAATGTAAGATATGAAAAAATCTAAGGTAGTACTAAAAATCTGTAGTCCAAGCAAATTTCGAAATGGGGAAGAAGCGAGCAGAAGCTTGTATGTTATTACAGGGTAAGTCAATTTGACTACCATTGTTGAAACGATTCAATATTGAACGAAAAATAAAACATTCAAAACCTATTCTATTTAAATGCACGTTTGAAACAGCAATAAAATACACAGCAGTTATCTGCACTTGTTGTAAAGTGATGACTCCTCTTGTAATCACCGTATGAACCTTTCATCGCACGTCGTCGCTGCGAGCTTTCAAAAAGCTTTCAGTGGTTGATCGCGCTCGCTACGATTATGAGTGTTCCCAATAGTCGTTCGCCAATCGTAGAGGCAAATGTGAAAAATTGTGATTCATTTCTCGTCGATTCTCAATTATAATGAAGCGGCGAAAGGTTCTATTGGTAAATTAATTGCGGACATTAATATTTTCGGGTATCGATTGATTGTGAGGTACGGCGCGCGGTTGCCAAGCGCCCGCAGCGGAAAATTTGGCGGAAACTGATCGATACCGCAGCCGAATAGTATGCATTTTAAGTCACATCAATCCGATCGCGGTCGGTCGCGCACGTGTGCTAGTTGTTTATGTACCGCAAAAGCCACCAAGTTTTGCATGACTGCCAAATGCGGATCTCTACTTAATATGGAGCGGCTTTTAGTAGTCCCCATGAGAGATGTTAGGTTAGGGTAGCGGACGTATGGGGCCGAACTCGCGCGGTATCATTATCGTTACAGTTCAGCGGTTGGCGCCAATTTGTCCGAGTATGGAATGAGTTGCGAGCTCGTTGCGGTCCCTGGACACCATTAATTGAGCCATAGGCTACTTTATGTAAATCTTGAGGCTGCTAGACGTCATAAGCATGAGGCTGCAGTAATTTTGTTTACGTAACTAGAGCGATTTTGTTCTTCTTATTACACAAAAGATAAACAGAATAGATATGTTTCTTATTATAATTGCACAAATGTTGCATTAATAGCGAGTACAAAAAAATACCGGAAACGTCAATCGTGTAATTTTTGTTATTCACAGTTGCATGTTACTGTAATTTTTATATGTTTTAAGTATATTTTATTGAATTAAAATAGTTACCATTCAACAAAACACAGATATCCGGAGTTCTTCTTGTACGGATTTATGAAGAGCGATGTAAGCATTATTTAACTGTTAGTAGTATTTGAAACATCGTTGGAGAGTCATGTTGGTTGTGGGTATCGAGGCGTGCCTGCTACCGAGTACTACCAATCCCATAAATATTTTACTGTGCACTCCTTTATGGTATTGTGATCAGATTGTCGCGTAGCGCGCTCCTAGCGCCGCAACGATCGATTTCGCATCAATATTTCAATAATACCCGACTACTCGTATAAATTTGCGTGCTCCGAATTCAGCATGGTTTGATTTATGTTTTCATTATTTTAGTCATAAAATACTAACAATAATTGTGAGTAAAAATATGGGGCAAACTGTTTAGCGTCAATTGAAATAACATGACGTAATTAAATAATAATTTTAAATCTACTAGTATTTCATTGGTAATCTAACTAGTAAAATAAACAAATAAACTTATCGTTTCACAAGTACACATTGTATTTTATTTTACTGTTAGATATAATGTCCTTACTATGAATGATTACATATGATTTTGTATAAGTAAGTATATATTTCATTCAACCAGCAATTTAAAGATTAAACGAGTACATTTGTACACGTTTCCTGTAAACAATAAAACTTGAAATAAGCGCAAAATAACCGCCCTTAGTTGAAATACTTTATAAATAAGACGCGAGGTATCAGGAGAGCTTCTGAGTACATATTTAATATGTCTATGGCCAGTTATGAAATAAATTGCGGAAATGTGGACATTAACGTTGGGACTAGTCCACGAGTGGCAAATCTCTCAACGAGTTATGGCAAGAGCTATGCTCAGTGTGTCCCTTAGGGATAGAATCCTAAACGAGGAGATCCAATTGAAGACTTGTCATCGACATAGCTAGCAAGCTGAAGTAGGGTGATCATATCTCCTGGAGAGCGGGTAACTGTTAGAGCAGATATTTCTTTGAGAGCCGTCTTAACTTGAGCTTCCCTTGTTGGATGATAAGAATATAAAGCAACTAGATGCGAAGAGAGCAAAATAGGGCTAAATGGTACGCTTTGTGAGAGGCTTACGTGCAACAGTGGATTAACACTAAGCACACTAAGTATATTTTTTTGGTATTTGATAATAAGCAAATACGAATACAAACCACATTTATTAAAAGTATTTTTGTACTGTCCACGTCAAATAAATATACTTAAGGGCTGGGTGAAGTCGATTTTAGTTGTTTAAAAGCGACTTTCATTATTTGCTGGTGCTATCGCATTAAAATAAGTGATATTAATGTACATACATGTGAATAAATTATTTAGTTTTTTATGTGAAAAGAGTAGCAAACGTGCATGCAAACCACCTGATGTTAAGTAGTCGCAGCCCATAGACATTCACGTACAACCACAAACACGACCGAAATTCTATCTGAGCTCGAACGTACATACATTGCTACTCTTCAGGAGTAAGATGGTCGCCTCGCTTCAATGTGTAGCCAGTTTTTAGTAGTGCATGTTGGAATTTTTAAACGTACATATTACAATTATTCTCCCATTTATTTATTGGCCACAAAAGTGATGAAACTGATTATGACGCAAAAGCGTTTAACAGCGAGAAAGATGGCGCTGAGAAATATTGAAAATACACGTAAGAATACGAAGTCTTCTTAAGTTAAGCTTACTATAATAGTAGTTAACATGTGTTATAGTAAGCTTATATTGACTTATGAAAACTTTAGTTTTACGATTATAAGTTCGCGCCGACGAAGGCGAACATGACGTGTACATGTGAGGGCCGCACACGCCGCGTTACCTCTGAGCCTTCAAGCGTCAAGACAATAATAAAATATAGTGTAAAAACATTACCTATATGAAGTAATGGTTAAGTTACTTTGTAAAAAACGGGACTGTTCTAAAGTATTACTGTTATACTGATACTGGTCACGGTAGAACATGACACATACATGAGAGGGCCACAAGAAATCGTGTTACTGTAGAGTGAACCTTAGGGTTTCAGGAAGATGTTATAGTGTATGTCAGAAATATAGTATCTATATAAATTAGGGTTAATTAGTCAAAAACGAAAGTTATCTCAAGTATTACGTTTATACTGGTGTTGGCTGCGGTAAGTGACGAAGGCGAACATGACGCGTACATGAGATTGCTACAAGAAATCGTGTTAAATAAGAGATCCCCTTAGAATATCACGGAGATATGAAGATATACTTAGAAAAATCAGTACTTATATAAATTAAGGGTTAAATTAGTCAGAAACGAAAGTTATCTCAAGTATTACGGTTATACTGGTGTTGGCTGCGGTAAGTGACGAAGGCGAACATGACGCGTACACGAAGGGGCCGCGCGAGGTCGCGTTACGCCGTTTGAAAGTGAGACGCGAGGCGCCAGGAGAGCAACAAATTAAGTCCCCGCGGGGAACGTCCCGCCCACGCCCGCTCTCGGGATCATTCCGCAAAGTCTCCGAATTTTTATTTACCTGAGGAAAGTTTACTTCGCCTTGTGTACGAGTATATAATCCGCTTGTGACCGAACAAATATCTGAATGTTCTTATTCTGTTTAAGATTTAATAGCAAATGGAAGAACTGACTAACTTAATATACTGTCCTTTATAAATAAAATTATTTATAATTAAATAACAAAATCAACGACTGATCAGCAAGAAAAGAATAGGGACTGAAACCAATTACAGTAGTACCTATACTTGTCATACATTATTTATAAAGTTTAGAGATATTTATCTACGAAACCAGTGCACGCGCCACTCAATCATTAGTAAACTTTTTTCAGTACACAATCAACTAGGTTCGAAGTGGAACAACTCGGTTGCCGCGGGAGCGTTGAGAGGGCACCCGCGATAACGTCTTGCCGAAGGGAAAACTTGAATATTTCCAAAGAATTACATAACCAAATTCGCCGAATAAAAGTTCGCGTACGTGCTCCGACAACTGCTAAAGTATTTTTGAAGGTCCCCTTTTAAACTTTAATTAAGAGTTAGAATCGTTTACCGCTCCTCTCAGTCAGAGATATTTTATACTTCCAATTCAAGTTTCGTTTTATATATTTATTGAATATCTACATTTTAAATTTAACGACCGAAATATATCTTGAATTCACAAAAATGTTTCAGAAAATGTCTGAGAGAAATACGTTGCAAAAAACAAAAATCGCGATGTAAGTTTATATTTGAACCATTTCTATCAATACGGATATCATGTTTCCGATTACAGAGAATGTAATTATTTAGTATATGTTTATACATCACCTCCTTATTTAAAAATACAAGACATCTCTAAAAAACACTTCATATTTTCAAAGATAACAAACAACAAGAAACCACTTCCGTGTAACTTTCATTCATTAACAACCAAAGTGTTTTAATCTCTGAACGTTAAAAAACAATTATTGAGTAGGTATGGCTTACGAAACAAGCGCAAAATAATAAACGATACAGTTAATGACGGACCTATAAAAAGAAGGAAGAAATCTGCCAATAGCAACGCTTACGCCAGGGTATAAAATTAAATGGGTAGAAGGCGTTTTTACAAGTTTATCGAGCGTTCCACATCGGGCAGACGTCTAATGGGCTAGCAGGCGCCGAGCACGCTGTCTCGTCGGCCAGTGACGTGTGCCGCCACCGCGCCGCGCCACTAGACCGTACCGAGCCGAACCGACACCTAGACCTCCAATTTTCAATCGATCGACAACATGAAAAACATTACATGACCCAGCACGTTAACTAAAAGGTACATTCAAAAAATTTACCACTAATGAAACTCGAGGGGAAACGACCAGACGAGAACAAAGAACACTGAATACTTACAGAACGGCGCGGTTGGCTGGCCATGGCCTAGCTTTTTATACCGATTTATCGACTCAAATTAATCGCGTAAGTAGAGAACCGATAGAGGAAACTTGCGTGAAACCCCTATTTTGTCCAGATGATTGTCACTTTTGTTCGTAGGATTTAACCATCAGCAGCTTTATCTATATAATCTTCTTATAATTATTTGGAGCTGTGTGTAGCTCTGATATGTTCTTTGAAGAGTGTTAATATGTGGAAGAGTTTTAATTCTCAGAAATAACAATGCATTTCTGATCGACTTTTGATAGGATTTCTCTTCTATATTCCGTTTATTACAGATGTTCATGAGCTACAGTGGCCAATTTGCATATGCGCATGCAACGATCATTGGACCAAAAAATAAAATTATAAAGTTACGAGAAATTCAAGTTAACTAATCCGAACAGACTGCTGTGTAGTATACTTACTTATACCTACAACGTACATAATACCTTTCAACATTGAACTACAAGGAAGTCGATGAATTTCAAGAGTACAAGTAAAGGTCCAAAAAAATAATATGTACCGCAATGCACAAAAAGTAGTATAAGCTATTAAATATCAAAGAGTACGTTCCATTTGGACACGCGTAATGACGTTCAGTCCACAATCTCATTTGCACTCACCGCTACAGGCGCTGCGTACAGTCAACGACACGGAGGAAATAGGATGACATTGGCTTTCCACGTGTTTACGTTTCGGTGTAGTTAATGGTACACTGTCAGAACACAGTAATGCATAACGAACCTTTACGGAACTTCTTTATAATTTTTTTGTTAACGAAGAGGGATTTTAAGGTTTCAGTAAATTATGTTTCAAAATGTGTTAAAATCTATCCGTTAGGTATCTTATTTATAGCGATCATAAGAATTCAGATGAGATAAATAAGTAACAAGGAGATTAATAAAAATTATAATAGCGAAAACATATGCCTAAATTGAATATTACATTTCTACCTGGACTGGCTTTACTATATATAGGTATTTATATACACCGTGTTTGAATGTATCCAGTAGGCAGTCTACAATCTTAACAACGTACGCTATTAAAGCCAACCCGGAGGAAATTAGAAGCGATTAGCTTCCCACACGTTGACACTTAGGCAGCACTCGCCATGTTATACTACTAGCATTGCAGCAAGATATCGAGCAATATTCAAAGGGCCTTCACTGCTATGCTATATGCACTAGTTCAAATGCAGTAGTCAGTCCACAATCTCATTTGCACTCACCACTGTTGCCGACACGGAGGAAATTAGAAGCGATTAGCTACCCACACGTTTAGATCAGGTTTGGCTTGTACGGTTGATGGAAATGAAAAATTGATGCGGATTGAAGGTCTTCATGATTATGTATATAATGCATTAACTTTATAGATATAACCATGATATAGTCACGAGCATGTTGCAGCCAAATAGAGTAAAAATATGAAAATTTAGAATAATTAATATTCGATTTCATTCTTTAGCTATGGCCCTGAAATACATTATAAAAAATAAATTACAAAACCGCAGCTCAACGGTGTGAGACAATTCTTATTATCCGAGTTAATGTAGCAATTAAATTAAGAAAGTTAAAGGTTGCTTGAGAATTGTATTACGTAACGCTTCTTGGTAAACTGGCTTTGCAAAATTTTGCATTACAAATATCATTGAACCGGTTATAAAAACTACTAAAAGGCACAATATGATTACTTTGATATAACATTAAATTATGCAACAGCCTCATTAGTGTAAGTCATACAGTTTGAAAGGTTAAATGAACAGTAAAAAAGTTAATTCACTTAATTACAATAATATATCCTAACGAAAAAAATAAATACTTATTGTATTTATTAACAACCGCTAGACAGACAATCGCAGACAGATGATTCATAACTGCTTCCAAATTAATTAAGACTATAGATACTTAAGTCACGAAAAGAAAAATAAATGAGACATTCTTACTGTAAATATTGCCAGAACAATGAAACGAATAGAGATGTTTATTTTTTAAAATAGACTTCACGGCCCATTGCCGATGGCATAACGATTGCGAAATGTAACGAAGCGCTGCAGTAACTTACAATCATCAGATCTATCGCGGGTAATTTACGGAATATATTAGAGGCGATGTAGCTTTTCCTGAACTTTTGGAATGGAACGTTTTAAAGGAATAGCAGTGTTCTTCGACGGGAAGTGGGAGTGATTCCGAGCCGCTTACACGGGCACCCGTCCCAGGACTGCATAATACATTGCGGCGAATGCACCGCAGTTTGATCCCCTTCTAGACAAGGTAAGTACGACTGGAAAGTTCTCATGATGTTACTTCCACTTTTCTACTGACTGCGGACATGGACTAGTAAGGGGCTTTACGGTTTCTACGTAAATTGACAAAGTTTTAAGGATGTCATCTCTTTGTCTTCTTACACGAGAATATCGACTGCGTTCAATTATTTATGACTAATCGTTGCGGAAACTTTGGCGAGTGCTAAGTTTGAGGGGAAGTGTGGATGGTTACGCTACTAAGTAGATTCGTTCCGGAATTGGAGCCAACGTTAATATCGTATGACGCAAACATATTCGAATGGAAACTATAAATAGATATTTCTTAATAGAGTAAAATTAATTTTACTTATAGTAGATAAGCGTGTATACGCGTTCATGGCCGGTGGGCACCTACGTAGTTTTACAATCTACCACGTCCATTGAAAACAGTTTATAGTGATTATGTCACCGTAGGTATGCGTACTTCATTAGATGGAAAATATCAATTAGATATTTTCTTAATTTTTTTGCTTTTTAATAAAAAAAATAATATATTTTTCCGTTTGTACTATTAATGACATCTGGAAAGCAAATCAACTAATATACTAGGAGACTGACATGCCGTCGAGGCGACATCTCAAAATATTTAGTGCTTTAAGACTGCAAAGAATAAGCACGCAATATAATTTTCTAATCGAAATACCGTTGTAAATAGTTCCATCTCTAAACTGGACATTTCCGCAAGCCCCAGGTCTTTTTCTAGACGCACCATTGAGTCCAATCTTTCGTTGTATGCAGCTGCCTCACGCAGATCGAGGTTCGTAGACGGTGCCCTGAGGCAATGTGGCTGGATTTTCAATTTAATATGGGTAAGTTGTTTACGTAGGGCAACCATTTTAAATTTTACCAACAAATGCATTTGTTATGGATGGATGTAATCGGCCTATCACATAGCTATTTTAGGGTAGGCGACATCGTAACTGCCCCATGACGACTTCGAAACTACATCGCCGAGAATTTAGAAGATATTTTCCAACGTAGTGGATGTCATACCCGCATAGTTGTAACATGAGAACTGAATCGCTGCGACATCGTTATAGCTTAAACTGCAAGTGGTCGTTGTACTATTTCCGTGTTTTTTTTTTCATCCTGCCAAAGGACTGCAATCCTCTAGACATCACGGATACATGAAGGAGCATTGTAGCCGCGACACCGATCAGTCGAAGCTAAGCTACAACGCGACGGTCATACAATAATCCTTTCGCGTTGTCGCCGCAAAATCGTTTCGATCAGTGTCGTAGCCGTAGATATTGCAATGATCTTATACTTCATGGCGCATTCGTATGCAAGATTACAACATGCACCATTGGATCCAATCTATTGTTTTATGCGCGCAATTGCTTTCAAATAGTCTACGTAGCATAGAAATTCGGTAGCAATCAATATTTTTTTTTATTTCAATCTATTAAATCGACTATTAAGATTATAGACAAATTCTCTCTATTGTTTATTTCACTACGTATAGTTCAAAATGATAGTATGTGAATGGTATCTTTTTTAACCTACATTAAACATATAACAATCAAACAAAAACGAGATATGACGTTATGTTTTTATATAAAAGAGGTTGCGTGGAAAAGCTAATACAATATAATCTTTACATTTGCACCAAAACACGTACACAGCTCCACGGAAGCAATCTGGCATTTATAAATACGGATTGGTTCGCTAAGCCCAGACAATGGCTCATGTTTCTTGGGGATCGAGCCCGTTATGGTAAACCTTGATGCACAACGAACCTTAGGTAAATGACGAGCTGCATTAGTAATTCAGGCAGTAAGAGCGAACAACAACTACTTTCTCTTTCGTAAACGTCTGAACGAGAACAATGTTGAATAGCGAATAGAGCGGGTAATGTTGAAAACTAACTTCGATAGATAAAGCTTTGCGTATTTCAACCGAGAGAATAGATACGAATCCCGTTGAACACCAGCGGAGTTATCCTGAAATTGTGCTTACGCGACAATATTATTTCGTTAATAATAACTAAACTGTGTTCCAAACCGTTTATTGAGAAATATCGTGGCTAGATTCAAATATTTGATTTCCACTCACAAGTTTGTAGGCGGCATTTGAGTGTTTAGCGTAGTTTAGGTGAGAATAAAATGCCAACGATTACAAGGTGACCGATGTGTTAATAAAAACGTTTTATTTGTTTTGATAAATAAAGAACCCGAGACAGTCTAGCGAACGAAGTTGCTAAAGATAAGCCGGAAAAATGTTGGTCTCTTGCCAGAAAAATAATCATGAAAAATATGACAGGTATGTTGCAAGGTATTAAAATACAAAATCTTTTTTATTGACGATAGTAAGAGTATTGAGTTGATTGTTCGAATTTCTTTTCATAGTTGAGTAATATAAAGAGAATAATTAATTAATTACTAATATGTACTAAGGTTCAGTCGTTGTCGAAATATATTATGCATTAAATTATAACATTTGTGGACTGCTCCAATTTATGATTAATCTTTAAAGTTACAAACGATTATTATTGAGACATATTATTATTATTATTATTATTAATTATGCACTTACATTTAAAAGAGCTCCTTGAAATGAAGGTATGACTCCGGGCCAAAATCTGTAAAGATAAGAAAATAGAGTTAATATACAATATGTAATTTTCCAAACCAGAATTTAGGAAATTAGTTGTTACCCTTAGGGTTTAAGTGGTAGACCTTGCATAGTTTCATTGGACAGTTGCCATCTTCATAATTGTTGCATATCAGTGGAATGATTGGATTCCCTTTGTTCTTTGGAGTAGCAACGCATTTGAAGGTTACATATATGTAATACTGCAGTAACTATCTACTACGACGAACCGTTCGTTTTCTATTTCAATTTCATAAAAATATATATAAATTGCAAATGTTTTCAAAGACTGAAAGCAGTAGCGATAGTAGGTGGGAACTGAGAAGATTAATTATTAAGTGATATCATTTAAGTTTGTTGAGCACACATTGCCGCGCGAATATAAAACTAAACCAATTACAAGTTTTCCAATATGCCCGGCAAATTATACCAATGTTAAACTCGCAATAGCCCTCAACGCGGCTTCTTGTCGACTTCCACTCGGATTGAAGTTTGGAGCGCGTACACGACGCATAGCGATTTAAAAGCATATGCTACATTTAAACGTTTAAAATATATTTTTATTGAAGGTACGGTTTTCTTTCCTTTACATTTTTCAGTACTATGAAGGAAAAATCGACAAGTTAAGGGGCACTGGGTGCGGTCGGGGGTTGGATGGTGGACCACTTGTCGTAAAAATTTCATGCGTAGTATCGTGCTTCAGATGGCTGATTAATCAGTCAGTCTAAGTTATTATAAATATAATGCCGTCTTTACACGTCAGACGCTTACTTATGGAAAAACACACTTATATAGAAAAATGGGAGAACTATAGTTCGACCGGGGAGGTACCACCACCACCCTCATAATCTGCCGTAAAGCATTACTTGTGTTTCGTATGGAACGGTGTGGTAGCCGGTTATACTTTGAAACGAGGCGACTATCTTAGTCCTCAGGAATAGCAACGTATCTACGTTCCAGCTCAGATAGGACTTCGGTCGTGTTTGTGGTTGTACGTGGATATCTATGGGTTGCGATTACTTAACATCAGGTGGTTTGCTTGTTCGTTTGCTACTCTTCTAAAATAAAAAAATACTAGCTAATGGTCATGCATTCCACCTGATATTACATGTTTAAGTTAATATCATATAGAGGAGCGTAACAATACGTAGAACAGCAACCGTAATTAAATTCCATCACAAATTAGTTGCCTACTTAGAAATCTTCAGGTAAACACCTAAAATACCTTCTCCATATACTGAATTTCAATTTTAAAAGCGTGTTGTTTTTTCCTTAAATTACGCAAATTTGCAATCAAAATCAAGACGAGCGAATTTGAAATCGTGATTCCTTTTAAGCATTTATCTTCGCCGAATTGTTCCCGCGTTCCGTGGATTAAAGTTCGAAGCGTGTAATACCTACCTGGGTAATTTAATTTTAGTACAATTTTAACTTAAGCACAAGCTCAACCTTCCACCTAAACAAGGGTTGTCAACTATTTTGTTCTCCCATATATTATGCTTTTATATATCCTGGTTCTGAAAAAAAATTATGTACTGGGTTTTTCATAACATTTTAGTAAGTTTAATATGTTACTCAAAACTACTCCTAAGAACTGTTTAGTTGGGATTCAATAGCAAATTAATTTATTTCATTTCTTACGTATTTCAATGCGGGTTTAATGACGATACTTTCCTAAAAATTTCTATATGATTAGTTGAGTTTTCTCTTATCAACCTTTTTTATTGCAAATTACTATCAAGTAGCCGCCTATATACCTACGATAAATGTTACTGGCCTATACGTTTTTACTGCTTTAAGTCGAAATATTCTAGTATTAACAATTATAAATATATTTTTTTATACTTTAGGATTGCAAGTGAAGCTTAACTTACTAATCCTGGTGGGATGTCGCACTCCTACGCCATGTTTTCCAGACGGGTTCAAGAACATAAAAAAGCTTGTTATCAATAATCTATACACTACACAGTTATTTTCTTCAGGTCTATGCTCTAGTGTCTAAGTCATATTGCAATAAGTCCTAACTTTTTTTATGTAAGAAGAGTAGCAAACAAGCAGGCAAACCTCCTGACGTTAAGTAGTCGCGGCCCATAGACATCCACGTGCAAACACAAACACGACTGAAATTCTATCTGAGCTCGCACGTAGATACGTTGCTACTCCTGAGAACTAAGATGGTTTCAAAGTGTAGCCGGCAATCGCATCTCTCCAACCAAACCCAAAGGAATGCTTTACGGCGGATTATGAGGACGGCGGTAGTACCTCGTTGGTCGAAATATAGTTCTAGCACCTTTAAGGTAAATCAAACGTGTTTTGAAAATGTACAGGAAAATAGCTTCATCTGTTCATAATATTTGCCCGAACAAACACGCAAACAAAAATTGTCTTTCAGTTTTTACACATTTCAATTAAAAGCCTTTAATTAATTATTGACAGAAAAAATGCAGTATATTTGTGCTTAGGTATTTCCCAAGTTGCAGTTGAATTATTCCTAAGAAAGTTGCAGTCAGAATCACAAACAGACATTTCATTAATAGATATAGTTCTAATCTACAGATATAGTTATTTTAAATTATATATTATT
This sequence comes from Phocides pigmalion okeechobee, assembly GCA_018251015.1. Taxonomy (NCBI): domain Eukaryota; kingdom Metazoa; phylum Arthropoda; class Insecta; order Lepidoptera; family Hesperiidae; genus Phocides; species Phocides pigmalion. The sequence goes on from DWON01000037.1 coordinate 28,745, forward strand.
GTATTCTTAGTAAGTTAAGTTGACACAGTTATATGTTTAACTCAAAATAATTTAAAAGACTGCGTGAGCTGTTTAACAAGCCTTGCGTAACGTGATCAGAGCTTTTGTTCACAGTGGAATATGAAAGCTTTATTTAAAGCTTCCATTCATTTGTCCGCATTCACACATGTATGTATGTATGTCAGTGCAAACTATTCACGAGAAACGTTTAATCGAAGTGGGTAATCCTTATATGGGAAGCATAGCCGCGGAACGTATGTACCTATTCAGTCATCATTGTTAACTACAGATGTGTAGTTTTAATTATGTAATAAATCAAAGATTTTCTTTAATAATAACAAAATTTTAACGCCGCGTGTCTTAAAGATCATCGCTTGAGATTAGCTTAATTATTTTGACAGATTTGTACGTCTTATTTGTAGTTTTTAAGTTATAAAGTTTGTATGAAAGGTTTTTTTTTACAGCGCTGGAAAAGTCGAAATTTTGAATCGAAAATTTGCATCGTTTACTTTGACAGTTCTACTCTCGTATTCTCGTTCTGATTATAATATTGTTATGGGAAACACAATCCTATTTCTCTTTATTAAAAATTTTATTTAATATTGATGTAAGTGTTTATATGTTCATAATACAGTCACATTTAACTCTACGTAGAGCTCCAAAGCGCTGTACTAGAGATTCCCTTGCACAAATGTGCTATGAAGGTATCCGCGTATTTATGTTGCAAATTCCCAAGTCGAGAGTTAAAACAATAAATCTGTACGAGGCCCCCGTAGTATTTGCCTTGCAATCACGTCGCTATTCTAGTTACATAATCCCCTTTTGCAGTGCGAAGCGAAAAAGCTGCGCTTAAAAACTCCATTACGGGACGGGCATTCGTTTCGCAGTGTCACAATACGCGTTAGCCGACAAAATGAGAGCGTCGCAGCTAGTTACGGAAATAAGAGCCGTTATTATGAACCGCGAGGATGGGCGGGACAGGTAAACGCCGCTGTTTGCATTACACCCCTGCCCTTGGCTAGATTTGTGATATCCGCCTTGAAGCTGTTGAGATACGCCCAAAATTAAAACCTAATAATTAACTTCAAGCAATACAGATTTATATGAGATCTACTGATAGATTTGCATTTAGCGTAGAAATAACAGTCATCTAAAACTCTATCAGGGTTTTAAGGCAGATTACACTGAAATCGTTTGCGTTTATACAGACTTTAACAACAAAAATAATAAAGGAATTATAAGAGATATATATTTTTTTATATTATGACAATTATATAAAACCTTATGTAACGAATGTAAACGTTGTTCATCGTAATCAAGTAAAAAGGCATATAAATTCTCATGTCACGACTTAATAATTTTGAATTTCTGAGTGTTACATTCATGTTTTCTGAAAGTGTATTTATAATATCTATTGTGTATGAGCCGATTATAAACTAAAGTCTACATAATCTAACCTTGTATACAATAGTAAACTCGGAATGTATGATAATATATAGAAACGTTAAAGATAGATATATAACTTTAAACCGAAATATGTTCGATTAAAATTGTGGATTGCATAGTAAATTGAATGACGTAATAATTTAGGAGAAAGATATATGCTTAAAGACAAATCTGTGTCTACTGAAAGATTATAATAAATTATGCTTTCCTTAGTGTGTAAAGTTTGCGCTCACGGCTGTAACCCGAGAATCTTTTCATGGCATGAAATGCCGAGAAGTACCTAAGTTCAAAAGAGACTAAGATTGAAGACTGTTTCATCAGTGGAACTACACATTACACAATTTTAAAACATAGTAAAGGTACACAATACAACACTGCAAAATCTAGCTGATAATAATAGGAAAACAAAATTAAGCACTTCTACACTTTTGAACTGTACTATATACGACTGCATGATACTTAAGTTTAAATCCTTTTAGGTAAATACATATAGGCTCGAATTGATGAAGAAAATCTAACTTTTATTCGTATTTGTGCAAAAACTTCACAACAAGAATTAGTGAGAAACGCGCGCTTTCTAAACTCAATCGAAGTGCGCGGCACGTTGTACAGAAAACTCGAGGAAAGTATGACAAAAGCACGCGTGAGCCCAAGCCTCCAAAACTTCCCGAAGGACTCGGGGACGTTATTTTAGGGGCGCCTCTGAAAGGCAAGGTGTGTTGTCTCGGGCCCTGGGGGATTCAGGGCGCTTTAAAGCTGGTAATTTGATGTGAGTCTTTCAAGATTTTTCCATCTCCCTGGGATCGTTCGGGGAACGGGCGGATTAGGCCACGCACGCCACAGTGAGGGCGGCGACGCGCCAGATTAATGTCGCGAGCTTTGCGCCACATTTAAAATGTCACGTTCCATTTTTCCAGCCAATAGGGCCAGCGACCGACCCGAACTGTTAATATTTTCGACTTCCAATTGTTACGCACATGTAACTTTCGAGCAGAAATGTAACCTTACGCATCCGTGTTGTAAAGATTTTACAAGTATATGAAAGAATCGCGTCATAAAACACTACAAGGTTTGCTTAAACGTATTATACTATTTCGAGAACAAAAGACCTTATAAAGATGGAAAACTGAGTCGTGCGTCTACGTCACACAAATGAACATGTATTATCTAAAGCGTAGCCGGCATGGTAACGGGCTGAAGGAAAAAGGCAAAGTCGTAAAACTGGCGCCCACCAATCGCCAAATAAGGCCGGCGCGGGACCGACGAGCCACGCGTTGTCGTCCTTGACTCCCGGCCAAATGACATAAGTTGGCCCATGGGTGCGGATTCTTGACTAATCGATAAACAAGACGGAATGGATGAACAACCCGAATCACCGAACTGCCGCACCCACGCTAAGCTATTAACTCGTCATTCAGTTTGGACATGAAACCATAAAAATCTCGAACAAAACGCACAACGACAACAATTGCTGTGAAATGTCAAGTGAAATATTGTTTCACTTTTTATTTCCTCAACAAAATTGAATATTCTGAATTGAAATGTAAATGCCATTGTTATGACTTCTTCTTTTATCTTGCTTATGTTTAACTTAAAACGGTGATTCCAATGTATCTAGTTTACTCTTGCTCAGTGTGGTTCTTGTACTCGAACGATGTCTAAGCAGCTCAAAATGTAACTATCTATTAAACCATTGTAATGGATGTAATATTAAAATTTTCGACAATTTCCGTACGTTAACTGTTGAGAAGAGAAAAAATAAATGCGATAATTTCTTAACGTTTTAAGTATGACTGGCGTTTTGTTTTACTCTCTGCAAATAGATTTGTTTACAAGTCATCCAACACATAACAGAAATTGGTTTGAGAATCGTATTAACGGAATTCATGGTTAAATCAACAGCTTGCAAATCCCTTTAGAATTCAGTTATGAGTTTGTATTATACATAATAATATGTACGAATGGCTAAGTCACTTACTAAAAGAGAATTGTTGCATTGAATTGGGAAAAATATTAAATAAAAAGTTGATCTTTTAGAAATTTCATTGGAACTAATATACTGATAATGATACTAAAATACTCATTCAAATTTTAGCGATTTCACAATAAATGAAAGGATTTAAATGTTTATTGAAATAAACGCAAAAGGAGAAATATAACCTTTTCAGCTAACATGCAAACCAGTTCAAATGCCTTTTGAGTGTAATTTGCACAAACATCAATAAGCATTAGCTTCAAAGAAAAGAAGCTTATAAAACTTCAAACGGCCCGTCTTTACAAGCAGGGAGCGATGATTATTTGCACGACATGTAACCATGGGATTAGTATTCGTCGGTTGTCGTTGGACTCAAGTTCAATGGCAAGAGCCCACGTGCTCGCCCCCGGCTGCACCAAGGTGACTGACTCTTTACGTCTCTAATTATGACATATACGGTCAACGGTAATTACCTACAGAAGCCGTCTACGATTCGCATGCAGCAAGGACATTATGTGTTTTTTTTTGTTATCATAGAAGAACAAACAATGTTTATGTAAATAAGTTCATTGTTACAAATTAGTATGAAATACCATTTTGGTGCTCATACTGTAGAAGTAGCACGGGCATGCGGATGCAAATCTACAACAAACTTGAATAAAGTAACAGGTTTTACTTAAAAACTTGTATACGTACCTCGTAATATAAAAATGATACAAAGGTACAGAAAGACTTCCATGTACCTCCACTTTTCCGCACTTTTCGCATCACAATAAAATCCGATTGATAATTAAGTGTGCAAGAAGGTAATTCCAGTTATTATTACAGTTAATAAACAACAGTGCAGAAGTTACTTGTGAAAATTAAGTAACAGAGTATGGAAGCAAACGAGTATGCGGTCTATACGATGGTGATAGATTACTACCGCCAATAACATCAATAAGCAACTTCAAAGAAAAGAGGAGTCCAATCTGAAATTGTTCATAATCGCGTTTCTACTCCCGGGGACTTTGATGAAACACCTAATTTAATGTATCTTGTGTATTAAACACTCTTTACCTAGTCCTGCCTCCTGATTTGAATCTCGAAAGACAATCCCTGCATGAAACCCATTGGACTAGATTTGGCTAGTTCCATTTCAACTCCACTTCAACGTGAACGCGTATTCGTGTATATTTGCGTGAACTTAATTCATAGTTCTAAGGATAGTTAAAAACAGACGTATTAACAAGTCTTGCATTTTGTGTCAACATGTATATGACTTGTTTCTATACATCATAATTTGTATTTATCTCTTAAACAAAATGTTGATTATTAATTTGGAAACTTCAGAAAATCTTAAGAAGCTTTGTATCTACAGACATGCCTATATTGTTACTAATTGTGCTTTAAACCTATAAAATGGAACATTTGCCACAATATTAAGTTTTTGACCGGCTATTGACAAGTGTGAGGCAAAATGCGTGTCAGTTGACAGACGTCGGTGATTGTGATTCACCCGAGTGGCGGGAGCTAATCAATGATTCAGAGATCGATAAGCGAACAAAGCACATTAGTGAAGCGATCGCTAAACGTCCACTTTGCCGGTGAGTAAACAAGAAGGCGTAATCCGGCGGGCGGCACTTAGCGCGCGCCGCAAGCTCCACACTCTAATTGCAGGCCAACTAATCTGTTTGTAAACGCATCGCATTACTGATTTAGGTGGCAATCGATTGCTTTGCTAGCAATAAGGTGCTAATGAACTGAGAACACCTTGCATTCTTTTCATGTCAAAATTTTCTAAATTTTTGCAACACTAAATTGGAGTCATTCAGCAAGAACGACCGACTAAGACCACACTGTACAGAATATTTAAGACCGACTCACTAAGGATTAAGTGACGTAATTATGTTAGCAAAAACAGTCAACTTAAAAACAAAACAAAGAAAATATTATAATGCCCAAGGTTATTTACGTCCCTGACGTGTTCAATATTATTCTAATATTTACACGGAAATGATAAAAAACAAAACTTTTTCGATTATATTATGTAAAATGAAAGATAATTAAAAACTTGTGATAATAAGCTATCTCGGAACAAAATATGATTGATGTTTTGATTCTTTTAAAGTTTCTGAACTTACTGCTCAACAATCTTTTCATTACTTTGGTATTTACCAAGTTAAGCCAGTTTTTGTCGAAACATTAAACGTTTATATTTTGATCTTGTAGAACAGCAAAAGTTTACAAGATTATGTAAATGCCATCCGTAGCCGTTCGCGAAACAATAGGCAATTAAGAATAGCTTTGATTCACTTCCCCGACAACATTTATCCAAACAGTAACCGTTCATTCTTCTTGTATTAATGTAGTTATAAGTCTTAAATCTAGACATTTGATCGACTATATTAAAGTCTATTACAGGTCCTAGTCTTAATAAATTAATAATAATAAATCCATTAAAACTACATTCTGATTTATTGAAAAGTGTGTTTGGTTAATGTGCACCGTAATATAATGAAGACAAAATGGTTTAAAATCAATACAATTGTTTCAAATGAATATCTAAATTTAGCGACATGCTGAAGCGAGCAAATTACATGCCTACTTAATTTAACGATCAAATCGATGAGTAAGCCGGCTTGCAATATTTTAACATCGCATTGTGTTCAGCGTTGCGTATCGTCTGACAATGTTTGTGTAAATATTTATTGATAGATTTATTCCTTAAGAGGCAAGTCCCTGTTGGTTCAGTAGACAAAATTAAAAGCTGAGTAATCGAATGAATCCCCTGGTTGTCCGCTATGTTTTTTTTCTTGCAATCTTACGGTCGACAAAGACACATTGCAAGATAAAGAATATTGAAAGTTTAAATACCACTATTATACACTTTCAACATAAAGCTATCAGACGAAGCAGACTAGATCTCTATTCGAGACGTTTACGGACGTGTAAACGCTACAATCGGATCTGTCTAATGGAGTAGAGGGACTCCAATAGAAGCAATTCAACCCGATCGATATTGTTATACGGTTCGCCTGGCCTTCATATTCGTAATAGCCCAAAAGTGTGACTCAGAACATTGCAACATCGGTTATCGCAACAATTTCAAACATCTTGGTCTTTTCTTGGAGCGAACGTGTTTAAAGTTGAACCATTCAGTTTTTGTTACGCCATTACCAAAGTCTTGCGTTTGTCTTTGTCTATCACTTTTGTATTAATGACGCTAAATGATCTAAGTAGGTCAGTTTTATTTTACAAAGTATTTTAAAAGCCTTTCGTTTTCTTACATCAGTGTTTTATAATAGGTCGGCAACAATGACGATAATTAACTAGAAAGTGAACTAGCTGGTGGCTGTTGGCCTTTCTGAACCTATCTACCTGGAGTCTGTTGAACTATTTATTATACTCTCAATTACAATTAGAAGGAAATGCATATATTAATACACACTTTCTTTAGACAACTGAACTCTACGCACACAAAAAATATTAATATACACAATATAAATATATGAAATCCCTTAAAATCTGTTATCGGAGTCAAGCAATTGGATATTCCAATAAAATTTCAAACTTTTTCGCTTTCGGAAAAGAGGTCAACGATCACATTTCGGACGCTGTCTTTTAATTCAGACTCCTTTTATGGCCTTTGCCGCAACATGCAATAAATTAGTCCTTTACGGAAAAATGGACATCTGCTTCTCCGGAAAAAATTCCTCCTTGGAAGTTGGAAGTAAAAGGACAAAATTTACGATCCGTGTAACCGTGGGTAGGCGGACCTCGCCTACGAGGCGCATGCAAATAGCTCGATTGGAGCGAAGTGCCGTGGCTGGTAAGCACCGGAAAGATTAAAGTTGAAACACCTCGCCATACTTGACCGGCCTGTCTTCACTTCTCGCACTTAGCACGTCTCAGCGAACTTTGAGCCTAAATGTTATGCATATGACCTTAAGGCAATCTTAATAAAAGTATTATTTATTGAAGAATTATATTATATAACTTTAATTATTAAAGATTACTTTTTAAAGTTTTGAAGAATTGTTGCAAAATAATTTAATTGTTCAACTTCAATAGAAAACAAAGCAAACATCATCTAATTTATTTATACGAAAACAGTTAAACTAATTGAATTTATAAACAAAGGTCAGTTCTAAGTTGGAGATTTTGGGACAGATCCCAAAATAATAGGTTTATGTTTGCAAAACAGAAAGCTAGCATCGTATTTAATTCGACCGTTTATAATTTAACGCGTTCAAATCACCACACACACAGAAATGTTCGGCACAATGCATTAATAGGATGACATAGACATTCTTACATTTTTTTTATTGTGAGAAGAATAGCAAACGAGCATGCAAATTACCTGATGGTAAGTAGTCGCAGCCCATAGACATCCACATACAACCACAAACACGACCAAAGTCTTATCTGAGCTCGTACGTAGATACGTTGCTACTCCTAAGGACTAAGATGTTCGGCTCGCTTCAAAATGTTTTACGGCGGATTATGAGGGCGTCGTTGGTACCTCCCCGGTATAGCTTTCCCACCTTTGAAACATTTATTGGAACGATTATTGAAATAGTATTTATCGTAGCTAATGCAACCATGTTACCATATACGGTCATAACAATAAAACAACTGAAGGGTAAACCATAATACCTATTGACCCAAAAGCTGGCAAGTATTTCGATCAGCGTATTGGTATAGCCATACAAAGAGGAAATGCTGCCAGCTGAAACCTGGTTAAGTATAGCTCTTTGATACCAAGCTAGATATCCAAGAGGCTGGCATTGAAATACACAGCATATATGTAGGTATCCAAAATACTTTGATCCCAAAGCCAACGATGCTGAGTATATTTATAATACTTTTATAGCAATGTTTTTGTTTAGTTTTTCTACAAAATAAGTTGTTGTTATAAATAGTTTATTAATTACGGATCTTTAAGGACATGTGTATAGGTACATATATTTATCATTTCAGTTATTTTTTACACTTATTTCGATTACGTTTCAAACAACTGTGGTTATTATTAATTGTGGTTGGTTAATAATAACCATTATAATATTGTTTATGCCGGAAGTAAATCTATTTATAACTGAGTGCAATAAGCCCCGCTTTATTAGCAAGCATGTTGTGCTGTTATAACTATAAGGGGACTAATTGGCTTAATTATGAGTGGACACATTTATTTGCAACAGTAAAACCCTGTACACCAAATCGATACGTAGACTAAAGTCTCTCCCTGTCCCTCAGATGACTGAGATATTCTTAGAAGGGTTGCAACAATAAGGTTTAGTAACTTATTTTATAGTTAATTGTTACTTTAAAATATTTAGTTAATTATCGATATAACTAATATTGTAATATTAATGATAAATTCAGGCGCGTTGTTATAATAAGTGGTACCATCGCAATAATTCCTGAGTTTTTGTTGGAAAATAATAGGGTACAGTTAAAAATTACACGAATATCATAGTCATTATGAGTAGAAACGCCTAAAGCAATTCCGTTTGTGGTTGTTGAAGATGTCCATGGGTTGCAATGATCACTTAATATTAAGTGGACTACACGCTCGTTTGCTACTGTGTTAACTTTAAATTTGTAAACAAAACTTCCTTAAACTCAACTCGTCGATACCGCAGGTCATAATTTGTAAATTACAATCTCTGCGGAAAATCTTGCCAAAAACATTTAAATGGAAATAGAATTAATAGAGAACATTTTATGGAGCAGTAAACAGCTATAATTTTATAATAGACAAACAATAATGGTTCCGGTTGAATGCAACTTTAATTTATTGGAAATATTGAATTCATATTCTCAGTTGATTTAATGCGAATGACTTCGTAATAAGAGTTTTGCTATTATTAATCGCTAGTCAAACGCTTGCGACTTTACCCTGCTATAGAATTGCCTTAAAAAGTATTTGTTTTCCCTTTTGTATCTGAAACCGACCTTCTTTTTCCTTCTAAGAATAAAAAGAAATAATAGACTTGCTGTAATATAGGAAATCTAAACCTATTATTAAAAGAAACCATACTAGTAATTTTAGTACCAATTTATGATAAACATGTTATTAATTTTAACAATGTTTCAGTGGATTTACGGTTAAAAGTATTGTTAACAAACTTGATTTAAAACAGGAATAAGAAAACTTAAATCGATCGAAGATCATGCAAAAGTTTTGGCGAGCACACGTAAATCTTGATAAAATTATCATAACGCATGAATTTATAACTTAACATACAAAGGAATTGCATGGAAGCAATAAAACTAGTGAATTCAGTTCTCGTTTCACCCACGCGCCAGACTTCAGGCGCCCCACGCATACACGTAACGACGTGGAGCTCCATACATAGCAATAATCGAACTTAGGGCTCAAACAGACTACCTTCTCATACACAATCGCTTGATTCAGCAGTCGAAACGTTTCCAATATTTCATTTGAACGATTGCGCGTACTTTTCGTAAAGATTAACTGAAATGCAAAGAGGATGTAAGTTATAAGATTATTGAAATATAAAAAAAATACCTATATGTGTTCAGGTTTGCAGTTAAAGTATAAAAGCGAAAAATGATTTAAGGTTTATAAATAAAAACACGTATGAAAAGAATATAGTAATAATATTTATAGATTTATAGAAACGTAACAAAAGAAATAAAAAATATATTCCTGTTAAAAGCTAAGTTTTTTATCGGTTCCTCTCAATGGGTTGCGCGTATATTAAAATTATATTGTCATTATTATTTCTAATGCGCCTAAAATTGTAACTTAAAAAATAGTCGCAAATGTGCTTGTGCCCTAATCGAACTTAGTACAATTAGTACTTGCACGAATGGAACTGTCGCATAAACCAGATACAATGAATCTTTAATGCGCGTTACTATCAAAGATCCTGTCTACGTATGTTAACTATGGCAATTTAAAAAAACATAATGACGCAGTAACATTAAAATCCACTAAGTGCATTAGTAAATACTTTATTAGACCAGAGCGATGGAGACGAATCAAAATTAGAAGGATATTACTAATTTTATTGAACAGAAACACATTCACGAGTAATTATTTTTAATTAGATGTAACAAAGCATACAGTCTCATATATAAATTGAATCATTACGCTCGTCTGAAGTGGAAAGTAGAACGGGCGGTAGTGTACTTTCTCTCTCCCGGCGACTGCGCATAAGCCATTCGGATTACGAACTAACTGTCCATATAAGTAAGCAAAACAAAGATAGATTTAAACCACTCGAAAACAATAAGTGTTCATTTTTTCTACATATAATCTATAAACAAAATAGACAAAAATTAACGATATTCATTGTCAGTTTGCAAATCAGTTAAATTTGTCACATGATGCAATTGAAAGGATAATGTGTAGACTGTATCTATTTTGTCTTTTTATATGATAAAAGGTCACAGGTTAGTATTTTAATACGAATAAATTAAAAAGCATTTTCAATAGATAGATTTAACGAAATTAAAATATTGTGTAACTGACTTCAGTACTTTCGAATTTTAACGATATAGACAAAGGTTGCTGAAAAGCGGTATCAGTCCTTTGTCATTAAATAAGATCTTCAAAGTATATTCGCAAGTTTATAATCAGTTCTTGGAGTATGCACACAAAGGGCGCGCGGAGGAGGCGGCACGAGCACTCGAATCGCGTGCGCTCATAAACCAGTTTGCGAAAGAGCTCTCGTACAAAGTCGGTCGCCAAGCCGTCGCCGTGCATCGCCCGAGGGCCTATTGGCTATGGCATTATGGGTTGTAGCTAAAAATTGATATATTTTTATGAACTTTGGAAAGGAAGCTCCTCAGCTTCCTTTCCAAACTCGATGGTCAGTCAATAAAATACGGTTCCATTGACTTTCTGCAACGAAAAATTTACTGGGACAAAGTAGAAAAGTGGAAAGTTTAGAAGTAGGAAAGTGGTGGTTTAACTGTAGTAGATACACTGATTTTGTTTAAAGACACTTTAATTATAACAAACATTCTAATTTAATATGCTGAAGCAACAACGCACTTTGAAAATAATGCAATATTAAAGTACATTGCGGATTCACGTTTAGAAGACGTACCTAATATTAGTCTTCGGGTGTAACAACACGTTCCCTATTGACTCCAGGTACTTTACTGATACTGGTATACTAAATAAAATTTATCATGTAGGCCTATTTCGATTTCTGTATCTATATCGATTAGGGGAATTGCCAGAAAAAAAACGATTGTAAATAGATTTGCCTTATGTATCGCATAAATTTAGTGAAGATAATGACATTGGATATGTGTGAAAATAAAGAATATTTCATTCCTTTTTAGCATAAGAACAATACTTCAACTAATTTCAATGTATAGAGATTTTTGTAAGTTAATCGTTATGAAATTGTTTTTCTTTCGATTATTTTTACCATTTTATATTATTAAACAGTAAATACGTTCTCTAGCTCGTGTTTGATACATACAAAAAGAAACAAACATGATATTATTGCAGATGTTCTCATTCGTTACTTGTGAAATTTAAATCACGTAATGTTGATTCACTTCGTGACAAGACAGTACAAAAAATTTGCAGGTTGCATGCTATTGACCCGGAGCGTTTCCTCGGTCGCTTGTTTTCATGGATTTAATTACGTATAATTTTAGTTTTATATTAACTGAGTTTCAAGAAGTAGAAGGTTCTCAGTTAGTTTTATAATTTTAGTGTACAATTATTTCCGAGTTCTTTACATCTTTTTGTATTTAGGTTTTTAGAGAATTTGATGTCAACAGTACTTGATGCAGACAATCACAGGTTCCACCTCGAATTGTAATGTAACCAAACTTGAAAGTAAGTTACTTGAAGCAAAATATATATTTAATGTAATTCAAGTTATGATGGAACTTTTATCTACATAAACCAAAATTCTTCGCAATTCTGAATGACAAGCTTATAAAATGGAGGTTTTGCCATAAATGTTGGAGTGGCGGGATGATCATATTTCTTCAGCGAATGTATACGTAAATCGTTATAACATGCGATTTTTCTAAAATAATATGAGAAAACTTAATTATCCTTAAACAAGTAACTGAGATGAAATCCAATCTAGTATTTTTGGACTATAAATTTGGATAATAAAAAGCATGAATGAGTTTCAAGGACGACAGGTCAACGAGTATAACAAATAGTCCAAGTGACTTTTAGGTCTAGACGTCCATTAAGGATAAACTGGGAGCATTAAAATTAATAGCGGAAATAATTTTTCATATTAATGCTATACGGGGAACAGTAAATTTTTGAGGTAAGTGCCTAAATAAGTAATGGAGGCCGTCAGTCGGGTCGGTATTAATGTACAAAATGATATAAACATTATTCGCTAGTGGAGTCAGATTCGGGCGGACTCGGGGCATTGTCTCGCGCCAGAACCAGTTTCGTGCAAGTGATGTGGCTCACAATTGCCTTATTGCTCTATTTGTTATGTTATTGTGCTCATAATTTATAGAATATAAATTCATGCTCGTCGTATATTGTACTAACTCTTAATTGAAACTCTAACATTGGTTTGAACGGTTTTTAGAAATCCAATTTCAAGAACTCTACTTACGTAAACTTTAAATCATCTTAAACAAAAATTGGCTAAAATGTATTATAGACGTGAATATGTTTGCCTAAAATTTGTAATAAAAATGACTCTCATATGTGTGCAATATTTGATGTGCCGTCACTTAGATGTTGCTAAGTAACAACAGTATAATTATACGGGCATTTCCACGTCTACTTAATTAATGCAATTAATCCACGCGTTCTGTTTGCATAGTCAGATTCAGATTTAGCTCGCTCTAGACTGATAGTCAAGTAAATTTCACGGAAGTCGAACACGGTTAAATACAATTCTTGATCGAGCAGGTCTCTAAAAATAAAGCTAGTTTGTTTGGCACTTGCAGTCAAACCGGATTTGCGCGAACCATACCTAGGTACTTTCGAAGGCGTCATTGGCAGATAGAATGTTATAATATCACTGAATTACCTTGCGTGGGCCAAGGCAGTTCACAAAGTGAATGTACCTAAAATATCTTGATTGTTATCTGCACTTATCGAGTGTGTCACTGTGTGGAAGGTTAGAACGATAATATATTAATATTTTATTTCATAAATGCTAAATAATAACATTTTGGTAATGTCACAACTTATTCTTGTTTGTGAACGTGCGATTATGAGTTTCCTTGGCATATGAATACGTAGAACTATATTACACGGGTAAGTATGCAGACACCGGTAAACAAACAAGTGGCTACTTAACGCAAGATTACTTTACGCAACATATTACTTAAGTTCTGTTATTGTTTAACGATCCAATGTTAAATTAAATTTATATCCAGTGATTTATGAAAGTTTTTCATTTCACATAGATACAGATTAAAATTGAACTGAGTATATTGTCTACAATTCAACTTATGATTTTTCAACTGTATAAGATAAACATTTCATGAAATTTTTTATCTGGTTCAGTGTGGTCATCATTAACTCGATCAGATGTTACGTAATGTACACATTGTTCTTTAAAATAACAATGTAATTTTTGTTTTATATTATCAAGCTTTCCATCAAAGATCCTTAGTTACATGATAAAAAGGCAAATGAAGACTTAAGAATTATTTATGAGTTTATTTAAAATATATCTTTGTCTTTCAAATTTTATAATCATTAATAAAATGGTATTATCCTAAAACTACATTTCATAATACAAAATGTGCTCCGCAAAACATTAAAAACTCAATATCCGTCGTTAAAAATATTTCATGCACTCGTTTATAAGCGCATTATTTTTTAAAACGAATTTAAGCAGGCATGCTGGCATGTTTCCCTCGCAAGGCTTATCCCAGTCAATCGTTACAGATAGGAAATTGAAGATTTTGTATTGCGATATCGCGAAAAAATTAACCCTTCGACGGATATGACTCATTAAGCGACTACCAGGAAACGATATTAAATTTTCACGATGGCGTTTTATGTTACCCACGCTGCCGGTTTCGCTACTTCATGCATATTTATCAAAATAACAGTGCCGATTGAAAGGCTGCATATAAACACGCACTGAATTGCAAAATGGGGATGAAGTTTGTGGAATTAAGAGTCCAATGTAATAGTTTTGAGAGTGTACTTTTGCGCGAGACTCCGGTTGCATTTCGGTAGGTGGTGGTGTGACGGTCATTGTCCGCCAGTCATTAGCGAACGCACCCCCCTACGGAGGGTTAAGCGAGTTCCGCGAACCGCGTGTCGATCACGGTGACTCAGTGCAGGCTGCGGGAAAACACCGTCCACTCGTTACTTAACCGACCGCTTTAGGAGTGTCGTGATTACAGTGCTTACAAAAACGGTAAACATACACTACCGAACCCCATAAGTGCATCTACAAATGTACGAGCAATTACCTGAATGTTTTATAAAAACACGAGCATGGCATGCGCGCCTAAACTCAACTCAAGCTAAACTCGCCTTTAATACATTTTTTTTTACGTACAACAGGATTGCAATTATGATGAACCATTAAGTAGCTGCCAGATGATAATTATATATGTGACCCACAGCAGTAACCCTTGTCTTTATAAACGTCCGGACCCTCTGTTCCTTAAGCGATTGACGTGACATCAACAAGAAATTTCATTACCCTAGTACTAAAGTGGCGCTGTTCCCGAGTATAATCTATACTACTAGTATAAGATATATCATTATACATAAAATTATTACGTATCAAGTGAATGAATGTGAATGTGAATAATATAATGATTAAATTTACAGTGATCCACAACTGAGACTCACGTTCCTAGCGAGGCCCCGAGAGAATAGCCGTGTTATGTCCTCACGTCACGGCAGTCGGCAGATGGCACATGTTGTCCGCGAATTTTCATAATTGGCAAAAAAATAAGCCGTCACCATTCCATACAACATTTTTTTTCATTGTGTCGGTGCTCCCAAGGGTTTGAATAAAACAGAGGTTCGGGACATGGCAAGTTGTTGCTAATTTTGCCGGGCAACGAATCGCCGTACGTGCGATGACTGAGTTGTATATGTAAGCCCCCGGGCGTTTTGTGACATTTCTGATAAATTATTTTTGTCCGATGTGTAGACGGCTTTCCCGTGATAAAATTTAGTTCGGCCAGCTAAACTCCATCCAGATTGCTCTGGTTGATTCAAGTGAATCGATGTTGAGAGTGAACATGTGTAGGACAGATGTCGCAAGTCGGAACGACTGCAGACCATTCAAGTGAAGTATTTGCTCATTCGTCTCAAATCAAATCAAATTACTTACCTAAGTAAAATCACTGCGGCAGGATACAGATTTAGGTCTTAACATTCCAGTTGAATGGGGATCTGCCGTAAAAAAGTAAAATTCAACAAATACATAATTTCAAAGTATCTTCGTCTTTTAAAGCACTGATAGCCTATTTGTTAAGATTATGACCCCCACACCGGATATAAAGGATTCTAATTCCTGGCATACATCGATTGAATTTTCCACTTATTTGCATATTACATTTATCAATTTGCACTTGCTTTAACGGCAAAGGAAAACATCGCGAAGAAACTTGTATGCCTGGGAGTTCTTTATAAAGTTCTAAAAAATGAGTGAAATCTTGGTAGATTACGTTAGTCAACTGTAAATTGGTATTCACAGTTGACTAACGTGATAATGTTATGGCTTAATCCTTCTCATTCTGATTGAAGTGGTGGATGGCGTAAAGAAAATATCAGATAATTACAAATAAAAACGTCCTTTTTTCGCGCCATGTAAATATTAGATAGACATAAATTTATCTATGATTACATAAATTTTATCGTATGAAATAAAACCTTAACGGTCCTTAAAGATCGAATTGGAAAGTTTTCTCATCCAATTTGTCGCACCTCATATTTTTATTCGCAGGAGTATACCTCTCAGCCTTATTACTGTGCAATACAGTCTGAAAAGTAAGAAAATTGCTTGATCCGTAGCATTGTAAAAGTCTCCCGCTCTCATAAAACTCCCACATATTTCACGACAAATAAACTTCTCATCCTATGAAATTTTCTTCTCGGGAAGCAGTTCACTGCAGGTAATATTTCAAAACATGTGTCATTCATAACTTTCGCCTTCGCAATGTCTGTCGATGGAGCTCGGGCGAAAAGGTCTCAATAATAAATTTTTCGTGAGCCCGCTCCGTTATCCCCGCGAGCGTGCCCAGGTACGTTTTACGGCCGCGCAAGGGAAAATAAACGAAAAATAAAATAAAAGTCAAAATGGCACACATAAAACTATTTGCCCGAAATACCGCGTAAAAAGTTTTCAAAACGTATGAATGGATATATTTTTACGGGTCCATACGCGAAAATAAAAACATAACCAAAAGGTGTTATAGAAAATTCACTTAGAGCATATGTATAAAAACGTCATTACATGTAATTAATTATTACTTGTGTATTTTTCTTAATGCATAAGCAGAGTTATGTTGGTACCAAGAAGTGCTACGCCAAGGAAGTAGGTAATGAATGCTTAAGTAAAGAATTAAGTTGCGCACTATAAAGTAGCAGAGACAGTTTTATGGCATGTAGAGACATTATGTGCGTCGACGACAATGGGCGCCGCCCCATAAAATACTAAACAACTCCCGTTTGAAACTACGCCGTCATCTCGTGAATTTCAATCGAGACACAATCCTTCTATCATGCTTTAATCTCGTTAATAATACACACGCGGGTATTAAGGGAAACAGTGTACGTGCAACATACACAGTTATATTATGGCGTAATATTTAAACGTTGAGTTACAGGCGTTCGGGGAGAACGAATGCTGATAAGGAAAATAAAAGAAAATATTACTTCTACCTAAAGATTTGATTTCGTTCATTTCCCAGAAACTTATCTCATTGATTCTTGCGACTTAAGTATAATGGTTTCTTATTAATGAGCTTTGCGGTATTAAAATTTACGTTTGCTTAAACCAATGATAAAAATACACTCGAGAGTTGTTTCTTCAAAGAGGTTTTAATAGATTTTACTTAAATAAACTCGATAATATATCCCTAGCCATCTGTCGGGTACGTAGCTCAGAGGTGCGTAAAAGAAAGGTTAATACTAATGTACAATATTTTACAGAATGGAATTATAACGCTAACATGCTCTACCTGATGGTAAGTAAATCAATGCTACCCATCTTTCGTACACTCCATATACAATTAGTCTTACTTTATTATCAGTTATATTTATCGGGTTATGCGGGGTATTGCCTTTGTAATGATAATATTTGTGATATAATATAAAGAACCTTTACTGACATCTCGCTGCGGGTCCTTGTGAGTCATCATTTGTTGAAAATTTCTTAATGTTGTTTTAACACTGAACTGTAAACCGATAATCCGATTCAACCATGAAGGGATCTTACAATATTCATCAGTTGTACTCATTCATCGCAGTTATAATGATAGTAAATATAGCTAGCTAACTAAATTATTTTACTACCTGTGGCCAGATGTAAATAAGTCGTTGCCGTGTCACTTGCAAGTCATCAATTGCTAAAACTTTCTTCGTTTTGTTGTAACATCGAACCGTACACCGATGATCCGGTTCATTAGTATCACTGGCGGACGTCTCCGTGGCAGTCTCGACGACATATAGTTCGAAATTTGTCAAATGGCGTGTCGGAGTCGCGTGATGGGCCACATTAGCGCGCCGCAAGTCACCGTCACGTGATATACTACCAGATATAACTAGACAGTTTTCTGCCTATAAATTGCGTAACATTGTGTTGAAGACTTAAATAAGAGGCAAACAAGTTTAAAAGGCCCGAACGAATCCAAAATCTATTCCATTAATTTGCTTCGTTTCACCGTTCGTTCTTAATTACAAAATTAAGACTTGTGCGGTAGGGCTTCTATTATTTAAAATGCGGATGGCGTATAAAAACTTCAAAACCCAAAACATTTGCGATTTTCCCCGGACATGAAAATATTATTTTTTTACGACATAAAAACATTGTGCTTGCATGTCGTTAACGAATATTTAAAAGCTTCTCAAAATTTATTGCTTATCAATTATTATGCGGGTTTTCCTGGAATTTCTTCAAACTATTATACTTTACACAAACAAATGCCAAAATTGAAACATATAAGGATTCAATGACATTGTAACTATAACGATAATCATAACAACTTGAATATACAGAGATAAGAGTAATTTAAAAGTTTAGATCATAAGAAGTCTATTTAAGTAAAAATTCATTCAAAGTGTCATTAAAACAAAAAGTCATAACTGTATTAACGTGTACACGTTCATTTTAAATGGAATGAAATCCACAAAAGTCAGGTGCGAATGTGAATTAATTTGGGTTCGAGTTTTTATATTCTGGAACGCTAATAAAAAATATTTGAAATAAGAAAAGTATTAGCAAACTGAATTTTAATTTCAAATCCAAGTGGAATATGCAAACAATTGTATATTTTTTATACAACTGTTTATTTTACCATTACAAACTTTATCTATATTTTCTATTATTGATTCACCAATACAGGTATACCACTTAAAAATATATATAATAAAACTAGAGTCAAAGTGGGGCGGCATTGATGCCTTAGATTCTATAGCTTTCCTCGTCTCTATGCTCTTAGGCTACATCAATTTTATCCTTGTTTCGTACGCGATACGTTATCTGACATTCTTTTAACGCCTAATAATTCGTAAGAGAATGAGTGCTAGATAAAGAAAAAAAACAGATTTACAAGTGTACTTACGTATTAAGTGTATTTACGATATACACGTTTGTAAGTGGGATAAATGTGAGCTCTTTCGAGAGGTGAAATAGCGTAGGTGTCAAGAGAGCGTCCAGTAGGCGGCGCCGGTCAGGGACGGACACGTCCTTCCGCTCGCTTAGTGGGACATCCAGGTAGTGTTTCCACTACCGATTTCCATTTTATCCTATATTTATTTTTAATAATCACTAAATATCCTAGAGACAAATGGTTTTTTATTTGCTAATTCAAAGAAAATTCAATGTTTTTTATATATACATATTTAAACATTATAATTTTTTATAAGTGTTTGAAAAAATAATTTACACTTATGATTTTGGTCCTATCATAGTTTATTTTCTTTCAGTACTTATAATATAGGAGTTTCTCACACGGCGCAAATTTGGCAAACGTTAGCTGATACGTGTAAGTGATTCCTTCTTGGTACTGAATAGAAATCTTACTTACACTTCCGAGTTCATGGCACTATACAGGAAATAATGTGGTAATACTAGTAAAGAAAGCGTTATTTACATATCCACATAAATTGGAAGGAAAAGCTAGTTATACCTGTGCGTAAATTATAGTTCAGCGTGCTACTGGATCAACGACAATAGAATGAGGCCGGAATCATTTACGAAGAACACTATTGATAGGAACTAGTCACACAACCGAGTCGTTAGAACGAATGGGGGCCTTAATACCATCTTAAACAGACTTATTTGAAGCTTACTTCGAAATTTGATATTAGGAAATATTATGAAATTAAAGCATCCTCCTTGCTTCTTATAACAGAGAATAGACAATTATTTATTATTTTAAATTCTTACTTAATCTATCTAGAATATTAAAATTTTGATACATGATGGTTTTGACAGATGGCATTGACAATTCTTAAGTCACAGCAGACAATAAAAATTAAACATGTCTCGTGACCACGTCAATGCTGCAAACTCATCAACATTTTCAATTTTCTATAAGTCCAATGAAAGCGAAAGTAAACGTATCATTATGTAAACATATACTAACCTAACGTCTTACGTTACGCTGTACATACAAGTATATTTTATCCGTATAAAATGAAAGTCGTGTCGCGAGTCCTACGCTCTAATAAATATGGGGCTCGAATGCGACCCTAATCGGGGAAGCTAAACAGCAACAACGCAAACAAGCGCGGTATCAAATTGTCGAGAATGCAAACACATTAAAAAGCGGCGGGCAAACGCCGCGTAATGATTATTATCTATACATTGGCTATGGTTTCTAAAAAATACGTGGCTTACGTAAATAAATGAGACATATTTCATTAGGCTTTTGTTTTAGGAGGCCCGGGCGGCAGCTGGTCGACGGGATATGTCGCTTATCTGACGCCACACCTTTTGTCGGTTCTGTCGTTGACCTAATTCGAGTGGTACTCGACTGTGACCATGTCAACCTCATTCGCAGTCATATAATTTGATGCCGATCTTCACCTCTTTTCTTTCGTGTTACATCGTACGTTGTAAGACAAAGTTAGGGATAATGTTAAAATCAACCATGATTTTCTCATATTTTAAAGGACAATTTTAGACGACTAACAAGATTATAATAAACAATGTATTTAACAAGTGTACCAAATAAAAAATTGTATAAGTTAATGGGTGGGTTAGGTAGATTTTGCAAGGGGAAAAAATATTTTGTGGGAAATAGAATATTACTTAATTATAGCAGTGGAACACAAACGCGACGATAATTTGTGGCAAAACACGAAACTGGGGAACTTGTTTTGTGCGCATTTACAAACTATGGGGGTTAGTACATACACGCGATTAAAACGGCAAGTTTCTGCAAGGCCGATCGCCAACGCGATAGATCGGGGGTCAAAAATAGCGAAGCGAGGGCCGTGCCTGGCGCCACCCCGCGCGGTTCAATGTCAACTTTCAATCACAGTGGGCGGAAGGAAGCGGTCGAGTTGTGTCTAAGCGGCGCATACCGTCGCTGCTCTACAGTTTATAAACATTGTCCCAATTAGAAAAAAGGTTACCAATTTTAGAACACCTAAGTTTCATTGACATGTCTTGGAGAAGGAAAATGACACTTTCTATATATTCTAGCCCTGCACTAGAATTCCCTGTGTCAAGGGAGCAATGTATACACGTATACAAACAACCAGAGTCATAAAACTAATTTAAATTTAGCATTGAAAACTTGCGTACAAAGAACTCAAACACAGTGTGGACAGTTTTTTTTTGAAAATGAAATTCAAGTACATTTGCAAAACATGAAAACGAAATAATTTAAGATTATGCTTCTGCAAGTAGACGGCATTAGACGCTTAGATTTTTTTACTATATTAATAATTGTTTATAAGAAACAATAATACCTACTGCAAAAAAGAGCGATTTAATTAAAATAGCGGTAACAGGAACCATAAAACAAAATTATTCAGTATTTATTAAAATAAAACCAGAAAATAAGCGTCTAATAACATTCTGTAGAACTAACAAATAGACCAGGAAACGAGACAATTAAAGTAAGTTTACATCCACCGGTGTTGTTATTTTCCTTTTTACTATTTAAACTGAAATATAAATAAAACTTTTATTACTTTTTGCTCCAACCTTTTTGCCCTCTGTTTACATAGCTGCGCAAAGCCTCTCCGTGCCAACAGTCGCTTTGTCAAGCGACGAGTGACATTAGCTCGACCCACTGTCAGATAATTTGGAAACCAAATAAAATAATACCTGACTTTATTTATTTCGCGAAATTGCGGTTAAACAGAAGTGAAAAAATGTACGTTAATAAAACAAACAGTATGCATTTGGCGCGTATGAAAAAGCAAACAATATGTTACTTTTCTCACACAGTAATTTTAAGTACGATAAATATCATGACTGGCCCATTATTAGGAATGCGTTTCCTCTCAGAATGGTAAGGGTTAACATATTCTACAGTGATGAATTTAACATTGACGAGAACTTGCAAATATATATGTTTCGTACGAAAAATGTAAGTTATCCGCAATAGAAAATCATAGTTCCTTACACGGTTCGACATCACAAATCCTTGGATTCAGGGGAAAATACAATTTCATATATTGAAATTCACACCATTGCGACGTTATTTCACACACCACACCTGTTATTCTAATAAGCAGCATATTATGCGCAATCTGTTACCTCTACCATGAATTATTTTGAGTTCCGACAATGTCAGGGATCAGAACATTAAAAATGTACGGGATGAACGGAAACTCAAAGCACATTGGAATATTGAACGACAAACCTTTCCCTTTTTCGGGTAAAAGTATTTTTATCCCTGATATTGAAGAAAATACAATTTATCGAAATAAGTAAATTTGGTACCTGCATTGACCTTAAATAGTATCAGCAAACTTCTCTGTCTATACGTCAATTAGGGCTCGTAGTTATTACACTAGCACAGGTGTCTTGGGGCGAGCCGTTTGCCAGCCCATTAAGCAAATAACGAGTCCGCAGGATAAACTTGGAGGCAGTAAAGTTTATTAATGGCTCGATTACAAGCTCGACCCGAGGTGCAAAGAAGTGCTATCAATCAGTCAGGTGCGCGACGGGAAAGGCGGTACCTACCCTCTCAGTAACGCAAATAACAAAATTCCGACGCCCCTGTTTGTTTCTCCAGAAAGGGGTGAAGATGAATATTCCAAAATGTTGCTTTCGTACTAAAAACAACTAATGCTTTATTTCAAATGAAAATCTCGTAATACTACTTCATGAACAAAGCCTTGTCGTTGAACTTTCCGCTCGGTCTTGTCGAGACAAGATTGCATCTGAGGCGCCCTGTGATCATCAAACGAATCTCTGGAGTCAATTTGTTGAAATTACATTTAGATTTAATAAACATGCAAAATCAAAGAAGATATTATTTTTAATTTTAATAGCCAATCTTCGACGTCGACGTCGACGTCGTCGAGGTTCTTGATTCTACGAAAGTAATTGATTTAAGAAGAATGTTATTGAAATAACCAGTAAAAAATATAAGCTGGATTGAACACATAGTCTTATGTTTTGAAGTAAACAAATTAGCGCATAGATTAATATATATGTTTTTAAGACATCATCAATATAAGTTTATGATTTTAATGTCATATCATCGCGGAACTTATACATTTCATCGTGTAACGGTTATTTACGATTAAAGCTTTTTAATTGCCGATATTTCCAATCAGTTCCACTGCTCGTGGTCACCGCTAAGCTACATGGAGTTTCGCTGCAACTGGTTCAAAACAACGACAATTAAAAAGCGTTAATCCTGGGTACTCAGGATTAACGCTTTTTAATTGTCGTTATATAATAAAATTTATAAATAAAGTAATTTTGGTCTCGCGAATACAACAAAAGAAGAGAGTCCAGGAATTTTCGAATGGATCAATTATAGTTCATAGATCTTTATTATTCTCAAGAAAGAGACATGACACTTATATGAGATCATTAGGGAAGTTCTTTTTCATGATATATTAATTCGTCGGTTTAAAAATTAACCACTTAACGCATTAACATTTTCAGGTTGAGTATTTCTCAAATATATATTGAGCCAGTTTTGTCTTAAATGCGTTAAATGAGTGTACATTTTTAACGTGTGCAGGTATTTTATTATATAGTTGTGCTCCTTCAAATGTTACGAGTTTTTCTACCATAAGATGTTCTGGTTGTTGGCAAAGCAAGAAAACTATTTTGTCGCGTACTGCGTTTGCTATTACGTTTCAATTTCGTGAATGTTATATTGGTCTGGATACTTCCGTTGACGATTTTTCTAATTAATCTTCTACAGGTGTTGTAAACGTATAATTTCTGAATATTCATTATTTTAGTGTCATGATAAATTTTTGTCGTAGGTGTTCTAAAGAGGTACCGAAATAATAGTTTTAATATTTTGTTTTGTGCAATTTGTAGTTTAGCTAGTCTTGTTTTGGTAGCATTTCCCCAGACTTCATTTAGGTATAGTAAGTACGATTTGATAAGGGTATTGTAGATAGTGTAACGGAACTCGCGGGGACGGACTAAGTTATACATTAAACCAGCAGTTGACATTAATTTATTTCTTAAGTGTTCAATTTGATGATTCCAGATTAAATTACTATCTATTCTCAGACCTAGGTATTTTTCATGTCGTTTTTGTTGTAGTGGTATATTTTGAATTGTTAGACAGTGATGGGGTGTAATTAATTTCTTCGTGGCTTTAAAAATTATATACCATGTTTAGGAAGTATTTATCGTTAAGAGATTGTGTTGAAACCATTCAGTTAACGTATTTAAATCTTTTTGGGCTTGGGCGATAAGAGTTTGTATGGATGGTCCGAAATAGAATAAGCAGGTATCATCATGCATATAGAGTTATATGTCCATGTAAACCTAAGTCTATAATATTATTTATATAAATTAAAATAGCAACGGCTCTAAAATAGATCCTTACGGGGTACCGCAAGTTACAGATAAGGCACTGCTATGATAGTCTCCTATTTTAACCATTTGAGATCAGTTACTTAAATAAGATTGGAACATTTTTAACGCATTGTCTTTTACCCCTATACATTATAATTTTTTTAGAAGTAATTTGTGCCTTACAGTATCAATTACAGTTAATGTGCAGTGCACATACAATCGGAGCGAATGTTCTGTGCATGCTGTGGACGCCACATTAATATATGTATGTAAATGCATGCGACCGGTCGCGCCCGATGCTCATAATATTGCAACATTAAACAGGACGGCTGATGAGCCTGATTTTTTTGACTAAGTCTGCAAATGTTTCGTGATCATTAAGGTATTTCAGTTCATCTACATTGTCACATTCAATGATCAAAATAAATGAAAACATCCTATTTACACGGAGCTGAAAACTTAAACAACATACCTAATAGGGTTGGTCTGAATGCCGTAACTACAGGTAATGTAGACACATTCTGGTGCATGCATGTGGACGCCACGGTAATATATGTAAATGCATGCGACCGGTCGCCGGCGACGCTCACAATATTGCGACATTAAACGGGGCGGCTGACGAGGCGGACGTTTTCGGAAAAGTCGGCTGTTGCACATGATTGCTGTTGTAATTTATTTTTAAACAAATAATAGTTCTATTTTGGGACAAAGGGAAAAACCAAATTAAAAAGATTGGCGTTCCCAAAATGCGTTAATTATAACTACCGTATATACCTTTATAAATTCTGAGGTGGAAATTTACATGGAGTCTTCGTACAAAGAAAATCTACAATGCAATGTTTTCCAAACGGCTGCCACATAAATATACATTTTTTGTACATAGGTATATTATACACTTGCATATAATATCAATTATGCTATATATTATATGATCGTCGATTAAGCAGGACATAATGGTATTTTTTTTTAATGCTGCCATTTTTTTTGTATTAGCGCAGAACGTCAAAATTAAGTATGTAAACATGAATGCTTTTTATGTAATACTATAGATACATAAAAAGCTTTCATGCGCAGCATATGCTTACAGGCTCTTGTCTTTACAAAACAGCAAAGAGAACAGGAAGACAAACGGGCAGCAGAGTGGTAGGACGATGTCCAAATGGCTCAATTACTGTTAATACGCATTGCACACATGCACAGGTCGAATGCTCTATGCATGCATGTGGAGTGTGGACGCCATATTAATATATGCAAATGCATGAGCCGGCCGCCGCCGACGATCGCAATATTGCGACATTACGCGGTATATGGCTGAAGCGAAGAGACATTTTCAGCAAAAGTTGGCAATAACAAATGTTAACTGTTTGTACTAACAACAGGTTTGTGGATGTCACTGAATCATGTTTATAATTGTTCAGTATGTTCAAAGTAGACACAAATGTATAAGAAGAAGAGAGCGCAGATCTCGTCAAATCTAAGAGAGGAGTGGTGTATAGAACAATAAAACTTTAATGGGATGAAGAAGTATGGTTTGGCGATCGACGAAACCATCGGAATATTCTAAAGTGCTAAACCTTGCCATGGGCACCGATAAGGTCATTACCGATTGGTCATACCGTACCGATGGTGTTTAAAGTGATCTCGGAAGGATTTCTTAAATAGAGCCCTCAATGTCTACGAATTCATTGAGCGCCCACACACGCCACGCTCGAAATATCTCTGTGACTCGAAACTATACCTTTTTATTGATTAACGTGTAAAATATAGAATAATGTAAAGGCAGTTTAGATAATCCATAGGTATAAAGATAATGTGAACGCCAAGCTGATAGCACGCGTGGGCACATCGATCATATGTAGGTACCTTCAAGTGTCCGATGGGCCTCAATGTATTAGGTTACAAATTACGATAAAAATGAGTACTTGGTTATATTTATAGAACATTAAGAAGGAACATATTTTTATAGAATATTCTCTTACGCACGAAAATAATTAATACGCTGTTGGCGTAATAATAATGACAACAAGATAAATAATGATAGCAGAGTTAAATGACGAATGATTTTTTGAAATTCGTTCATTCAAACACACACTAAATAATCTTGGTTTGATATATCTATTTTATATACATTTTAACAAAAAAAAGCGTGCGTGTACTGTACGCGCTTGAGAAGTTATAATTCTTTGGTA
>DWON01000038.1:0-55406 GCA_018251015.1 Phocides pigmalion okeechobee
CCCGCAACGCTGACCCGATCTAATATGTACAAATCTGTTTAATAAATATATATATATATATATATATATATATATATATATGTGTGTGTATATATTGGGTTTTATCCCAGGTCTGTGTATGGTATATGGGTACTAGCTTTTTTGTGTTCCTAATATCGTAGTCAAGGATAAAATTTTAATAAGAGAGGTCCAAGTAAACCCAAGTTACTGAACGATTATGGAATTACCTAAGAGACTAAACCCATCTTTTTCTTTAAAATAAACAGGCTCTTCACTTCAAAACTCCACTGGGAGCTAAGCACGACGCTCACTACCAACCACTTGCTGTCGATAGTGGCTCTCGCGAACACACTCATGTCGATGAGCAATGCAAGCTTTGTGCCTGAACAGGAGGTGGCCCGCAGGCTGCATAGGTAAGTGGCTAACAGCACAATTGCTAAGTTAATCCAGGTATATGTGATAGTACATGGCAAATATATGTAAAAAATCAAATTAGGGAGCCTTTATATACACAAGAGAACCCAAAACAATGTTTTTTCATTTTGTCTGTATGTTTGTGGACGGTAATCTCAGAAACGGCTCATCAGATTTGAATGCAGATTCCAGGATTATGTTGTGATGGCCTTCACTTAACATTTAGTGTCTTTTTCAATAAAATCGGTTAACAAATAAATAAGTTACGTCAATTTAGTTCAATCATCACCGACGAAGTCGTGGGCACAGCTAGTTCTTAAATAAACTCTTGGAGTTAGACCAATTAATATGTCGATTATTATGTAAACTCTAAAATTAATCCTTGTATTGATTCTCGAGACAATTTTCAAATGAACTTAATTCTTGAAAAAACTCAACAAGTACTCATTGTGAAGACAATTCTCTCAAAGTTTTTCAGTTAATGTTTGTATCAAAGTCAATACTCAAGTAAATTTTTGAGACAATTCATAAAACAAATTTTAGTTAATTCTTGCTAATTTGAGGTAGTTCTCGAATCAATTCTAAATTGAATTCCTAAGATGATTTTTGAATCAAATCTTGAATTAATCATGAATGAACTCTCCAATAAATGTGCTAACTGTTGAATAAATTTTCTTATCACAGTTCTTTAATCAAATCATGAATAAATTCTTGAATCAAATCTTGTGCCGATTCTTAACAGTTCTTAAATAAATGTCTGACTCGTTTATTTAAACACTTTTTAAATAAGTTCTGGAGCAATTCTTAAATTAATTCTCGAGTCAATTCATTACTCAGTTCTCAATTTAATTCTTGAGCTCACTGTATTTCTGAAGTAATACTGAGTAATCTTTATTTATCAATTAATGATTTAAAAAGAGTGCCGAGAGTTTTTCCACCGGCTTTTCCTCCTGCTCAACCTCAGCCAACACGGCGCTCCAAATCGATGTACTGATTTTACATTGCACCCTTGACATTCATTAAGTGTCCGTAAATACCTTACAATGAGATACAATATTTGAATTTGAGAAGTGTTAGTGCTCAACAATGCACGGTTCCTCACGGTCCCCCCAGACCAACGACGAGGGGTACATCATCATGGGCGGGGGATGAGGAGCGCGAGGAGCAGCTGGCGGCACAGCAGGCGCACATCAAGCAGGGGTGGTCGTTGCTGGCCACGCTGCACTGCGTCCTGCTGCCCGACAAGGTGGTCGCTGCAGGTCAGTACCATCACCGACAGCGTTTCTCTATCTATATCCTTAACCCTGTATCACTCCATCTATTTCACTCTCTCTCTCTTTATTTCTCCCTCCCCCTTCGTCCTTCCCATCATCGATTTCTCGGTATGTATGTATGTATGTATGTATTTCTCCTTCTGTTCTTCTTTTATCGCCTTCCAAACCAAACAACAGAGTGAGAGATACGGAGAAATGTATAAAAAGAAAAAGAGAGGAATAGGGAACGAAAAAAAGGAAAAATATTGAATATAATAAAGAAAGGTATTGCTAAGTTTATTCTTTACTAGCAATCCGGCCCAGCTTCGCTCGGGTTATGGAGTTTATATTTACTTACATTATTTTTCATTTCATAAATAGTTAAATTCAATATAGTTATTCAGTCGTCCTTCGAAATAGATATTTCTAATTGTTAGTTTTAACAACTAGATAATGTAAGTAAATATAAAGTCTCTTACCCGAGCAAAGCTGGGCCGGGTCGTTAGTTTCTAATAGTCTGTCAAGGTAACATTAACGTAGAAAGATTAAAGTAGAGCGGGTTTTAAAATGTTAACATTTTTCGAGGGTAGGTGCTAAGAACTTCAAGCGCCCACAAGTGGAGATGTTGGCGCGTAGATGGCAGCACCACTGCTTGGAAGTGAGAGACGCCTCGCAGGCTCTGCTGCTCGCTGAACTCGGCAGGTGGGTATTTTTATTATTTCTTTTTGTAAAATAAACAATTTGTTTACAATAATGATAATTATAAATCTAATAATTAATTACCATGTAATTTTTAGTCCAGTTTATATTATATTTTTATAAAATGTTCATAATTATAATTAAAATGTAAATCCAACATGGAATAAATTAACAAAAAAACAATCTAAAGGGAGTCCGCGCTCATGTTAAGTGAAAAGTATTTTAAATTTTATTTTGTTTAAGGTATTTTCAATTTCGGATTGTTTTCGAACACATAAAGAAAGAGTGTTGGCAAGTAGACGTCGGAGATTTCGGCCCGCTCTCCGAGTACTGATTTACTGTGTAGAAATGGACCACCCATTTTTAAATTTAATTGATTTGTTATTATTATTATCGTCGTAAATAAAATGATTTTATAAATTCATTTAATTTCACTTAACATAATAATTATTTAAATTTAATATTGATTTAATATGAATTTTAGCGTCTAATTTCATTTTCGTTTAACATTATAATTAGTGTAATATTTATAAAATTTACATAATATTTTAATCTTATTTCACTTGACCTTATGAATAGTTTAATTTTACTTCATCTCACACATTAAATAGTTTTATTTCATTTCATATAACACAATGAATAGTTTAATTTCAGTTTATTTAACATAACAAACAATTTCGTATGTCGTATGACCTATTAAAATATTGTTTTACATCTATTCCTAGAGATATTAAAATATTTTTAAACTATTTTTATGTGAGAAGTGTAGCAAACGAGCATACAAATCACCTGATGATAAGTAGTCGCAGCCTGTAGACATCCACGTACAACCACAAACACGACTGAAATTCTATTTGAGCTTGAACATAGACATGTTGCTACTCCTGAGGACTAAGATGGTCGCCTCGCTTCATAGTGTAGCCGGCAACCGCACCTCTCCAACCGAAACAAAAGTAATGCTTTACGGCGGATTATGAGGGCGGTGGTGGTACCTCCGCGGTCGACCTATAGTTCTCCCACCTTTTTACACCTAGATATATTTCTTAACTTCCAGGTTGGGTCCCAAAGGTCGGAAGGCGCTAGTGGACAACTGGGCGCAGTACCTCCCCCTATACACCCACACGGAGAGCATCAACCCCCAAGCCGCCCCCAAGGAGCCCGCTGAGAAGGTTAAGGCAGTGAGTCTTACGCACAGTCACCTAACGCTTAGTTTTTACTAACAACTTGCACACGATTTTAGTTTTTTCTTTCTTTGAAGAGTAGCAAACTATTGCAGAGCACCTAGCCACTTAGCCGCCTGAACCTGATCACCTGACCACCAGACCACCTGATCACCAGACCACTTGATAACTTGTACAACTGACCACTCGACTATTTGACTACTCTACGACCTGACCACCTGATCAAATGACCACAAGACCACCTGATCACCTGACCACCAGACCACCTGATCACCAGACCACTTGACCACCTGTACACCTGACCACTCAACTACTTGACTACTTTACCACCTGACCACCTGATCACATGACCACAAGACCACCTGATCACCTGATCACCTGACAACCAGTCCGCCAGACGACCTGACTGACTTGACTTGACCACTTGTTATATTACTGCAGCGCACGTCCAACGCACAAGGTGACAGAACCACATTTCGCCATAGATGGGTACCACCGCCGCCCTCATAATCCGTCGTATATCGGTCTATTTATGTTTGTATGTCTGTAAGTTTATCTGTCTGTGTGTATCTTTGTATGTCTGTTTGTATGTTTGTCTGTCTGTCTATGTGTTTGTATGTCTGTCCGTGTTTTTGTATATCGGTCTATTTGTGTGTTTTTCTGTCTGTGTATCTGCATGTCTGTTTGTCTGTGTTTTTGTCTGCCTGTATGGCTGATTGTCTGTCTATAAAGAGACTTATTCTCAAGAGCGCGTGGAACGACAACCATCTTAGTGTTCACGTACGGCAAAGCGTTCAAGCTCTGATAGGTCTTCAGACCTGTTCGATTATCACCATCGGAATTATCACCAGGTGGCCTGCACGCTCGTTTGTTACTCTTATAAAAATACAGCTTATAGATTAAATCTACATTTTCTTCTTTTAATCATAAAGATCAATTTTTTTTTCTTTTACAGCAAGAAGAAGAGTTTGAAGAGGAAGAAGAGGAGATTATCCGCAAGCCGTCTTCTCTCGCCGAGTTGAAGAGGAAGCAGACTACAGCAGTGGTTCTACTTGGAGTGATTGGCGCGGAGTTTGGACAAGACATCGCTAGTGAAGGTGTGTGTCTCTCTCTCTCTCTTTCTCTCTCATATATTATATATAGTCAGCGTTGCGGGAGGCGGCATTAAATTGGAGCTGTGCAGGTTTTTTTTACATAGGGATTTAAAGCGATTTTAAGAGTAACACAAGTGTGTGTTTATGTGTGTTAGGCATTTGAAGAGATTTTAAGAATAAAAGGTACACATGCATGTCTTTGTGTGTGTGTGTGTGTGTGTGTGCGTGTAGAGAATATCAAGAGATCTATAACCATAACAGATAACAGGGGTTCAATAATTTTGTAATCAATAAAAAAAAATCTTAAAAACTTGAAGATTTTTTTTTATTATGAAAGACTAAGAAACGGGCAGGCCACCTGATGGTAAGTGGTCACTGCAGCCCATGGACAACCACGTCCAATCTCAAATAGAACAGAAGTCCTATTTAAGGATGGAAGCGGATGCGATCCTACTCTTGAGTACTAAGATCGTCGCCTCCAATAAAGTGTATCTGGCAACCACACCTCCCCAACCGAAACACAATACATGAAGAACATATTGCTTTACGGCGGGTTGTAATGATATGATAATTAGTTTAGAATTGTTCACGTTACTTATTTAATTAATAAGTACATCTATTTATCCGACTTTTTAAGTCCAATGCTATAAATAGCTGTTCTATAATCGCTATTACTTCAATTGTCACGGTAGGGTAAAAAAATATATAAGACAGATTTTGTAATGTTCTCGTTTTACTGGGCGCATTATATGAATATTATCAAATCATATTGAATTCCAATCAGAATTCATAGATTAATTAATAATAAATAATTAATTACTGGGAAAGCTGATTTCGATTTGTGTGTATTTATTATTGTAATCAAATAATCGGCAGCGTCTCAAATACCCGAATCGGAACTTGCTCCCCCAATCATTTCCATCAGGTTAGATTTAATTGAAAGTTATGCAAATCTCTCAATTCGACTCCTTCACAATGGTACCCGGATTCCGAATGAGTTAATCCGTGTTTATGTTCCTAATCGGCCCCTTGCTGACGGCCTTGTTACCGGTTTAGCTCTGTTCATTTATACAATACCTTTCTGTATACACAACCTTTATTTAACTTAAACTTGGTGTTACTTTCTTATTTTCCGCCCATAACCGAAATAATATATGTCATCGCAACTTTGATGACCAAATATTTTATTAATATAAAACTTATGTATTCTTTATGCAATTACATCTAGTTCCTCGGACAAATGAAAACATTTTTTCCTATTTGCGCTCTATACTTAAAACATATATACGACATGATACGAACTCTACAGAATCGCAAATATACGCAAATATCAACAGACGGAGAGATCCGTTTATATTGATATTCGGATCGTGAATTGTATTCTCGCTTTGTCGATTATTAGGTAGCCAAATTAGTAAAGAGATAACCCTTATTATTCCATCACGTCATTGTCATTGTCATTCCGTCTGTCGCTTCGTCCATTCATAACCATTGATTTCATTTATTAAAAAGAACAACCAACAACGAAAATTTACATGAATATGTTATGCGCTTTTATGTATGAGATATTTTCGATTATTTCATTATTATTATTTACCGTACATGGTCTGAATGGCAGCTTGAATTCTTTAAAGGACATTGGTAAAAACCGTAATTTGTTTTGCTTAGTCTCCCTAATATACCCTAAATACTAACTAATACGTAGCCGGTACTATACTTATACATATATGAATTGTAAAAAACTTTTCCAACCAAATATTTTTTTATTTAAACTTTACATTGATAATCTTACTTGCTCTTCCTACTAATTGTTTATGCGAGATAACATCATTTAACATGTAAAGCAAATTTTTACTCCTGTAAACAGTTCCGTACAGATTGATCATTATTTGCTCACGGTGTCATTCTTCGTGCAATGTTTTTGATGAACGAATAAGATAAGATGTCATAGAAAATTTTGGTTTCAAAGTAAACTATGACTGAATATAGCATTACACATGACCATTTGTGTACAGACTGATAGAGCCGTCGGTTTAGTGACGCATTAGTGCGATCATTAGGGATTGTTATTCAGTTTGAGCTTCTGTAAAATGTCCGTTTAAACTAGCCCTTTAGACTGTAGTCTACAACTCCTAATTATAAGTGAAAACCCGTGCCAAAGAGTGAGACAATAAAGAATTAATGAAAAAAGTAAATCTTCATGGGCTGCAAGTGAATATTGATAACTTGTTTAGTGATTTTAACGTAACTAAAAAAATAATGAAATAATATGTTACAATATTTATAATTACTTATTTTGTATCTTGATATTGCAAATTATATTTTATTGTTTATTTGAAAATAAAATTAACAGTAATAATATATTTGATCTTTTTCTAAAATGTAACTGATTTTGCATGCTGTTTAAAACCTACTGAAATAACTTTGCTATTAAGTAAACTTGTTACTAATTTATTCCAGACATTAAAATATTTGATAGTATTTTCTATCTAGTTCTGCTAATTGTTGTTCCTAATCAGTTTCCGGAATAGAACTTTACTTCTAGTCGATCGTAATTAAACTCCATTTCTAAATGAAAGCCCATGCAGTTCCAAGTCGGCAGTGTCCACTTAACATCACATAAACAGTATGCAATTTTAGTAAATTCATTTAATGTTTTTGATGTTCTTTACGTTTTAAAACTTTATTGTTTGTTCCAGCTGAATTAAAAATGGATGTGCTGAGAGAACGAGAGGTGAAGGATAACCTGGAGAGGCAGTTACTGGACGAACAGAAAATGAGAGGTTAGTTTATTTATATCACTTATACGTATTTACATAGGAACAATGTAGCTACCTAAAGCGTTCATATATCCACCGCTTGTAAACGATTGTCGAAGTTAGGTAATGGCGTGCGCTGTCAACTTTTGGTCGACTGACCGATAGTGGCAAAATTTTTGTGCGCATTTCCATGCATCCGTTAAACCTTACGGAGGACCTATGGACGGTTTGAAAATATTCGCTAGATTTCTAAGGGTTGTTACCCAACCAATATCTTCCTCGATAAGCAGTAGTGGTGTTGACCGCTGCAGGCCTCCAGCAAAAATAGGAGCAAGGCGACCATGGCCCAGGTTACGTATTCCAGCATAATGACGAATAAAATTTCACTAGATACCTATATCTTTTTAAATGTCAGGTGGTCGACGTATGCTAAATACTATCTAATTGTTATTCCGAAAAAATACGATAATGTTTAGGATATCGGACTTCCAATAATTAATATTATTTCTTCTAATAAAATATCAGGAACGTCACGCGGTGTTTTTATTAAGTATCGGTTTGTTGCACAATAGAGCAAGACCAATAACCTGGGCGGAAAGAACAAGTGGGGTGTAATTTCAATGCCTTCATAAATCTCGACCACGAGCGCTTCGCATTCGCCAAAATTAACAGGAGATCTTATTACAAGACCATTGTCTTCTTCCTTGCCACGTTATTTATCTCCAACATTGAAACTATTATTTTCTCATATTACACGCCCGTGCTCTATGTTGCCAATTTTCGTTCCGTGCTATCGTCTCATTGCCGCCGCCATAATTGTATGCCACAATGCGTTATTGATGTACAATTAATGTATTTTTATGCGTATATTCACACGTTATAAACACGACTCGGTTCTTATTGTTAGTGGCATCTTCATGTTTGTTTTTTTTATTTTCCCAAGCCGTAGCTCGCGTGTTCCAACGTTTTCTTCAATTTATAGGTTCATTGATAGCTTTATGGGTTTCTTTGACGTCTCTGTAATCCTAACAATTACGACGTTTATAAAAGAATTTGCTACGATTTATGGGATTAAATTCCATTTTCAATATCACGATACAAATGTACACAATACAAAAAGGAAATACCTGTATAAATTATTTTTTACAAATATAATTAAAATATAACATCATTCAGATGTTGAACAGACATATAAAGTAATTAACATTTACACAAATATATCAAATTGTAGCGCTTTACGAACACAAAGGTTATATCAATCTTAACAGAATTCCGCCCTTTCTTTACCAATGCAACATAGCATTTAGCAAATAAAGAAAACGTAACAGAAAGAGGGTGACCTTTTTACAAATGTCAAGCGACAAGGCGCCAGTGACCTAGCGCCCTAAGACAAAGGGTTTAATCCCTTCGAATAGACAACTCAAGGCAATTTCAACTTTAAACGCCAAGCAACAATATCACACTTCAGTTCACTTCAAAGAATTTACATGCAAGAATAACATTACGGTTGCAAAGTTATTGTGGACGTACAAGTCGTATTGTAAATCGAAATGTTAATATATAGCTGACAGGTAACACTAAGGCTGTTACTGGATCTAATGAAACAATTACTGACTTTGAAACACACGTTCTAATTAACTGTGTGACATGTTATATTTATGTCAAGCTCGCGACCGTTGCAAGCAGATAAGTATAAACTATGCGATTATTGAACTGTCTTTTACATGTTTCCGTATCATTTTACTTACCTGTGTTATGTTTCTAGTTACATTTATATGTAAGAAGTAGCTAACAGGCATGCAGTCCACCTAAAAGTGATCACTGACGCAATCTAATCAGTTCAAAATAGGATTCAAGTTCTACATACTACTACGGCCACAGGTGCGACCTTCACCACATCATTTAAATCAGAACCCAGTAGCAATTAACTCTACTATTTTAAGGCAAACAATGGTTCTTCAAACTTAGGTTTTATCAACTTAGGTTTTTAGCGTTTTACTAATTGTATCGTAATGAACTTATTTATGTGCCGCTACTATGATGAAACCTCTCTAAAGAACTAATTTAAAACAATAATCCACAACTGTGAGTAAATCTCGAATTGTAGATTGTGGATTTGTAACTATTTGGATCATAAGTGTTTTAGATACTCGTACGTACTTATAACACATTACGTGAAACTGTTGAGCTTGTAGATTTTCTTACAAAGTTTTTTTAATTGGATTTGTGTTTATTGGAATTAATAGAATTGGTGAAGTTTACATCCAATCCAGTGAATTACATCCAATTTAATTAAACTCTTCCTTCTAACATGAAAGTATTCCTTCATTCATAACTCTCAGGTGTATTGCTTAAATTATAGGATTTTATATAATAATTATTACATATGAACATAGTTTCAAAGAGTAGCGATTTCGTTGTTTTCTGTAGATAATACAAGTTTTATTAATTTTACCACTTATAAATAGATATCGTTTGTTTGTTTTGCACTGTCTGTGCACCGACAGTGTTAATGGATTTAATACATTTGACAATATGGTGTAAAAGCTTTTTGACAACTTTCCGTCGATACTTCCGTGTTATCGCTTGCCTGGCACTGATTAAATTCATTTTGTTCATTGAGTCGATAGAATATATCAAACAACGTTAATGTTACACTATTTCATGTTTGCCGTTAGCTACTTTTATAGATTACGATATCTGACACAGTGGTCACAATGTCGCTCCGGAAATTCTACATTCGACACCAGAACAACGTATTCAAATATTTGATTTGTATTAAAGTTTACTCTGACTATGTTGATAACAATGGTATCTGCGGAGCCCTAATGTAGAATTATGAGCCAGATATGTTGACGATGAAACTCAAAATTTCTCACCGGCTGTTTGTTTATTTTGCTCTCAAACTATATTATCGGAAAGCATTGCAGTGACCGCATCTACGTGGTGATACAACAAAGAGGGAAATTCGGATCCCATACATATTTCACACGGTGAATGAACTCGATTGCGACGTGAGCAATACTGTTAATTGCCAAAAACCAATCATCAGATAGCGCGCTATGTGTCGACGCTATGAAATACGCCTTTAGTTACAAAAGCTTACGCCGCACTCAGTGTTCACGGCAATGCGTTACTGAACGCAATCAAAAATACAAAATACTATTCCCCTCTGTATCGGGCGGCGATCTTAGCGGCATAATTCGATTTCCAAAAAGATAAATGGCCAATTAACGTTATGATTTCGTAAAAAAATTCACGTAACGTCGATTCCCAAAGTAGGAGCTTTTGAAGCATTCAAATTTTATCCCTTATAGTGGGTCGTGGCGTGGACCAATAACAATCAATCAGGGAGGTCGATCGCAGTCCGGCATGAAAATTGGAATAGAGCCCGCCGAGCCTAATCAACGTCCACGGAGCATACGGGCATTCATAATAGATATTGTGTTGAATGGTCCAGTATCGTATCGGAATCTAGTGCCGTAGTAATGCAATACGCTTCCATTTAAATGAGGATGACTATATTCATAGTCAGTCACGCATAAGGTTCACTATATTCACTGAAATATTATAGCTGTCAGAATTTAGTTTAGATGTACACATCCCATACCTACTCGTATATCACTCTTTGTTTAGCTTACTTATGTCACGAATATTCTATATAAAGGCCTGTTATTTTCATCCGTTCCAGTTACCAAGTACTATTAGAATAGTTCGTTTTGCATTACAAGTCTCTATGTAAAGTTCAATGAAGTTTATAACTATAATTCAGTGGAGAATCCCTCGTTCGATCATTTTGATTTATTCATTTATAATTGACTCAGACTTAGCCACGTCTGCATAACTCGTACAAGTACGATTACCCTTAAGGTTGCTCGCTCCTTCATTACCGTAGGATCTTATGGGAGTTAGTTCGAGGGGTCGAGGCAGACGAATCCGTAGTTTAACTCCGTGATATTGTTACATGTAAGTTTGTCCGAACGTCTTCAATTATACATGTAGCCTTTGAAATATTGAATGTAAATAAACCATACTTTTTTAAACATATATTATACTTAGGTCTTTTTAGGTTTAAATACTTTTAGATTATTTGCATCGTGCTTAACATAGTTGTGAAGATAAGATATTTAATCTCCAAATACAGAATGCGTAAATTAATATATGACTGAGACGGGATCGAACCCAAAACCCTCTGTATATTAGACTACTATTTTGTTACAAAATAATTGAAGATTAAATTTTTTTACGTTATCTATTAATTATGATGTTTATTTGATTGATTATGATGTAAAAATGTAATAATATTTGCTTGTTCAGAGCCTTACCGAATATGATTGAATTAGAAACAATTTACTTACTCACTTGTTAATTACATGAAAATTAATAATGAAATACTTCTCATGTTACCCAAATATTCGTATCCGTATTTGATGTCTGCATTCGAGAGGAGAGGAGTCGGTATAACTGGCATTGTGCTCGAGATTGCGTAATTAAATAACATGTAGGCCGTAACATTACGGGCGTCTTAAAAGGGTTCACAGTGGAAATGTTACGCCAATTATGCCAACATTATGTACGGAATTGAGGGTTATTGATATCTATCCATTTTCCGACTCAGCAAATTGAATTAATACGTATTTTAATAGGCATAATGCTTACATGTCCAATATTAAATAAAAGAGATGTCCCTAGTATTCTTAAAAAAGAGACGACCATTTTAGCCCTAAGGATCAGCGATGTACCTTCTTGTATGTGACTGAATTTACACTTGTATTGGGATACAGCGCCCACTAAACATTAAGCGGCCCGTTTGCTATTCTTAACCTTTAAAAATATTCAACGTATCTCAAAAGATTTTATATACACAATATTGACAAGATCTGAAAGCTAAACCATAAGATGCTCTACCTTAATATAACATAAAAGACAAATACATACACATATAAAAGTTAACTATTAATTTGCATCATGAAATTTCAGCTTCATATCACAAACATTTGCATCCACACATGATTAAAATGTATTGAGTGTTATCCGTCGTTATGTTGCATTTCGGCGCATTGATAATGAAACATAATATCACTACTCCCCTGTCTATTGCATGCAGTATCGCGATTCGGACAGGCCAGTGATCAAATTCAAATGAAACTGTTTTACTCGAACAATCGTATCAACACACATCATACTCCGTGCGTCCTATTGTTTAACTACCTGATGCTTGCACCCCAATGAAGTTTCCTGTTACATTTGAGCCAATCTAAATATTAGTTAGTAGGTACCTATACGTGTACAGTATTATTATATGTTTATTGTTTGTACTAATAAGTCATTTCATGTGAAAACGGTGTAGAAGAGTTATGTATAAAATATAATGGAGGGACAATTCATTTAAATTGCGAAAAATCCGACGTTTGTCTCGAATTCGAGCCCAAAGCTCCAACATTAGCTAAAGTTGGCTTAACTTTCGACTCCTTTGATATTTGAAAATCATTATAGTTGAATAAGCTAATTTTTCAACAGATAAAAGTTACACTAAGCGTGTCTAATTTGTTTTTTTTTACATTTTAAATAACGCCTTCTTATTAACACGTACATAATAACTCAACTAATATCACAAGTGTGGTGCTAAAAATACACTTGACTTCGAAGGTAGCCAAAGGGGCATAATGAATAGGGTAATGTATGTACCTTGCCATCGCATATGTCCTGCAATTATCGGCAAGCATTAAAATTATGTATTGACGTAAAATGTTTATAAGATTAGTATCAATTATCATTAAACAAGGGAAGCAATAAATTAGAGCAATTTTAAAATGCATCACTTTTTCTGCACTCGATGTTAAATAGATCGCATACTTTGAAGTCAGGTTAGAGTTTTTATCATTCCGATAATTAAATTCATTAAATTGTTGCGGGGTTACGTAAGTTTCAATCATATGCAGTTTCAGTACATATACGCGTGTATAATCGCTTCTATTGTTTAGCGGCGTCAGACGGAAACTTCCTATTATGAAGCATCCATCAATCTAACGGCTTATCATCAACTGAAATAGGCTCTATAAATGAGTGAAAATTAATCAACACTTTACACTCTCGTCACATGTTTCCTCACAGAAAGAAAAGGATTGAAGGGATAGTCCACCATACTTCGATCAGCTTTATCTAAAGACATTTTTCACTGCGTAAACAACAATTTAACTTCAAAAACTCGGGAATAGAATCGAACCATAGTTTGGGTTGGCATAAAAACACATACTAATAAAACTAGGTAATCAGGCTTATATTGAGCACGAACCAAAATATGTGATCCACTACTTAAAACCGAAATAACAGCAGCGCGTTTTTCTATTAACTTCTTTAATATAAAGGTCATCCGGAAAGCTCAATTATTACTCGCAACCTGAGTGTATAGGTGGGAACGAAAATTCCTCGAAAGGAATTCGCAAATGATTGGCGAAAATGCCTGAACTCCTTCACGCAGACAAGTGAGTGAGAAGATAGCAAAAAATGTGCGATACTCGCTCAATGCCGACCGCAACGCGACCGTCGCGGGAGAGTCGGTGAGATGGGAGCCGTGAGCGGAATTCAATCAGGTGCACACATTGGCTAAATGAATTTTACAGGATTCTCAAACCAACGACCTCAGCGCAGTTCGTTAAACCTAAGATTTTCAATAAAGCAGTGTGTTAGTGTACTTTTGCACATATTTAATAAAAGACAAGTATTAATAGCCTAAGGCTTAAGATTCCGAAGTCACAGAGATTCCAGATTCGAATCTCTCCTATTTTTTTGGCATATTAAACATTAGTTGCCACTTGTATGACTGTGAAAGAAAAATATCGCAAGGAAACCTGCATGCCTTGATGTTCTCCATAAAGTTCTTGAGATTGTGTGAAATCGTTTAATCTACGCTTGATCAGTATGGATGATTCTGACCTAACCCTTCACATCCTGACGAGACCAGCGTTCGGCAGTGAAACATTAATGGTTGATGTTGATGTTGATGTGAAATGTAATCTTTCAAAGTAACGCTTGCCGTTTAAAATACGTAACACTATTAATAGCTGTGTAGTGTATAATTGCTAGCGGATAGTGAGCTAATATATATTTTCGTATGAGTATAACCTAAAAACAAAGTATGTCTTAAACTGATGACATAAAGTCCACAAGTCGAGTCGATTCTCGTTACGCTCAAATTAGAGTTTTCAAGTTTCTTTTTGCATTGTGGTATCTGGAAGGGAAGTTATCGGCGCTACGAAATTTTCGTGGGCGACGTTGGGTAAATATTTGCACTTGAACGTTGCAGTGGTAACGTTTTTTGCTGTTCCGCTGCGGCTGAGGTTGTTTTGTTCCCACTTTTATATTCATTTCGCACGACAGCTTAAAGCGATGTTCTGATGGAAGTTTCGGATTCATGCTGTTTACGAGGTTTTGATGGAAATTCTCAATTCATATCTCTCGCTTCTTCGCACATTCATGAGTAAGCTGTTATATAGATAGGTTTTGAGGCAACGATAAATAGTCATGTAATGTGAGACATTACAAGTTAGTCCTTAGCTATTGATGAGCAATGCAACCTTAACAGACCTTAATTAGGACTAAGAAGAAGTTATAATCGTAGATAGTAAATCGTCCTTCATAAACTCATTTTGGTTATCCGTGCATAAAATTATTTGGCGGATTTATTCAAAGTATAAGTGCTAGACTAATGGTAACAGTATATCCACATTAAATTTGAATTTGAATTTTAAATTTATAATGACATAACATATTTAAATTTGAATTAATTATCATTGGATATAACAATAAAAAAATATCATTAAAACCAGCATGCCTGAGTATTCACTATTTAGTTTCTAAACGATTATGCCAACAAATTTACAATTGGCAAACATAGTGTACCAAATCCTTATCTTTCTCATTCTGAAAAAGAACCTGTGCAAAACAGTGCGATATTAATGGGTTGATGATAATGATAAAGACTTGAAATATTGATAAATCACCACACATTTTCCTTTACACATTCGCATTTTATCTGGTAAACGCGGCAGTATCTACTACGTGACGCATTTACCGATACGCCGATACCCCAGAATGCAGGACACGTCAGTGGGGCATGCCCCCTGCCCACACTAGCGCACTATTTTATTAAATTGTCACTAGAAAAATGTGACCGATGAAATATCTTCTGTAACATTCATAAGTCGTACTGAACTATAAAGACACTGCTTGTTTACGTTTAAAGCATATATTTTTGCTTTAAAACTACAGTTTTATTTAATTAAGTATAATGTGATGTTCTGATGTATTTTTTCTGCCGTTGGGTGTAAGAAATTATAATGTACCAATGTTATTAAAGCTGATTTTATGGCAACTTTGAAGCTCTATAAATAGTTGCTAAATCGTAAATTGTATACGTAATTTCAAACTTAAGTATTCCGTGAACTCAAGTAGATTCTAAATCATTTTATCTACTGTCTTGTCACAGTAGTTGAAACAGACTTTCCATCTACAACGAGTATTTTATGAGTAAAATAAAAGATAATGCATCTCAATATATGTATCTATCATTTTTATTTAAGCTACTTTTAACTATTATAATATCTTATTTGTCGTGAAACAAAACATTGTTAAACACGCGTAATCCATCTTATATTTAAATGTTTTCTAATGTAACATAAAATACACAACTTCTATACACAGGCAGAGTAAAATTTAGCAACAAGAGGAAGGGAACAAACGCACAAATCCGATGAATGGTCGATGTTCTCGTGAAACGAAGCGCAGTATGAGCTTCGGCCGCGCATGAGTAATGGAAATGATTAGATTTAGCCGACTGGTTAGAACTCGCCCTCCCCAATGTATGGACTCATTGCGCTCGCAAATATCCAGATATACAGACAAAACAATAAATGTTGCTATTTTCACCCGCACTACACCATAACGAATCCATTAGAAGTCCATGGTATCAGTGATTTTGGAAGGTATGCGCGTATTAAAAAAATATCGCTTGCGTTAACGATAAAGGGACATAGTACAACATCGTGAGGAAATTTATATATTTGAGAGCTCTCAATGAAGTTGTCAAAGATGGATAAAGTGTGGTGAGTGTGTTTGTGTCTACACTTTACTACCTAAGTAAACTATGGCTAGTAATCATTATCATTCTGAAAAGGGACTCGTTTCCCGGAATGGACAGTCATAGTTTAACATAATAATGATGATGATGTTCATGATGAAATGATAATTTATATTCTGTCTGAAATCAAACTATTGTGCATGTATTTCACACACTGGGATTTTTTTATCAGAAAAAGTAATCAAAAAGTCAACTTACTGATACTACAACACTGAATTTGCGTAAATGAAATTAAATTCCGGTAAAATTCAACATCGTCGTAGTAATAGTGAAGACGTGTTAGGAACACTAACGGCTCTACAGAAGGACTCGGAGCGAAGGCGTAGCACAACATTACACATTTCACCGCTAAGTAGAATCCGCTGTTGAGCGAATGCGTAGAACACAAATGGACTACCTTATAAGAAAACAGATTTTTGTGTCCGTTACCTAAACCGGAGTGGCACGGACGGTTAATTGCCACAAAGTTCTTTATTACACTGCAATCATTTAATTTGAATATAAATAAAGAGAAAAAACAGATTATAAATGTCTGTGTTCATTGCATGAGTTTGTATTGCCACAAATGTCTTTATTACGTAAAAACTATTAAGGTAACATGAGAGTAAAAATAGTAAACTAAAGGTCCATTAAGTATTGATATCTATCTTTTCTCTATTTGTACAAATAATTAAGTTGTAACTGAATGCTGTCTGTACATGGAAGATATAAAAAAATCTGGTACTTTTATTGATGCAACAGAACCCAAAACAATAGTTTTTAGAATTTTGTCTGTTTGTTCTTTTATCTATTTGTATGTGCATTTTTGCGAGCTAATCATAGAAACAGCTTAACCGATTACGGTGCGGTTTTCACTTATGTACTGAAGTAACTTTTACTTA
Source organism: Phocides pigmalion okeechobee (assembly GCA_018251015.1). Lineage (NCBI taxonomy): Eukaryota > Metazoa > Arthropoda > Insecta > Lepidoptera > Hesperiidae > Phocides > Phocides pigmalion. Next base: position 17,421 of record DWON01000038.1, read on the forward strand.
ACATTTAGTGTTTGTTTATTTTAATTAGTCTGTAAATAAAAAAAGTATTGTCAATTTAAAAGTTACGGGTGTGAGTACACGACAACGCGGGCAGTAGCTAATAAAACATACAATTAAATTCTCCAAGGTACTTATAAGTGTGATTGTTAGTAGAAATGACACGGGCGATTAATTACCACAAAGTGCTTACTGAAACCGTATAATGTGAATTGAAATAAAGGTTAGGGATAATCTTCTCTAATCCGATAACAAGCGACTTTGTTCATAAAGTATATATTCTAAGGTACACTGAGGGCATTTATTATGAGAATGTCACAATATATTTATCCTGTTCTTATACTTCAAATTTAATTGATAAATAAAAACAGATAGTTCTTACGCCTAATTTAGTTTATTAGTTTTTTTTTATGATTATTTTCTTGAAACTATTGTAAATTTGTGAAATTAAATATCGTAATATTTTTACAAACTTATAATATCACATAATTTCTTATCTAAATATTTCATGTAAACATGGAAAACACACGAACCAAAGTCATGAAATCAAACGAATAAATAACTAAGTACCTAGACACGGTAAGTACAGCCTAGATGTAGGCTTTATTAATGAAAACAGCATTTACGTACACGACGTTTAATTTAACAAACCATCAACATTTACAACGAGATAACGAAATGGAAACCCGACGAAGGTTTCACAATGTAAGCAAACCTTGTAATTACAACTTCTGTAATTACCAACTATAGTTGAAGAGAACACATCCATACAGAAATAATGATAATCAAGACGCCATTTATAATTGTAGCAGTGATTGCCTTTCACGCGGAAAATTGGTGTTCGAATCCTACTTACACACGCACTTTTGATTATTTTAATAATGAAACTCTTATATGCAAACGTCTTACAAATTATTTATTACTTAGTCTGTTTTTTTTATTCATGCCATGAAAAGTAAATTAGCAGTAAATAGTAACAAAAGCGAATGCAGTCCGTCAAATAGTAATGATGTAACTTACTGCAATCTGTCCGAGGGCGGTTACTCCGTACAGAAGTTCCACCTGTAGTCGATAATAGATACGATTCTGCTATTGTGTACTATGTTAGTCGCCTCTTAAATAACTAAGCTCGCAACCACAGATTTCCAGTGAAACGCTAGAATTGCTACATGCTCGAAACGGGTACACGGTGGTATGTTCCCAGTCCAATCATAATAAATTTACATATTTTATTCGCCATCTTGCCTTTTGCTTTATTGGTGAAGATAATAGTAAGAAAACTGATAAGATATGAATGAGAAAATTATGCCACTAACAGTTGTACATGTTCTCAAAAGTACGTGACATATGACAGCTAATCAGTAGTAGACTGTAATTTAATCCGTCTACTTCAAAAAAGGGACTCATAACCAGTATACAGTGGAACAGGAATAACTTCCTCCGTAGAAGAACAGTAATAAATATAACGCGCTAATAAAATCTCAGTAGCGGAAATAATAATAAAATATTACAAGAGTGGGAGGTTTTGTCTAATTAATTTTGTATACATGTTGTGGGGCTGCGTTGTCTTGGGAGTAACATACAATAAGTCGGTGAAACTGAAGGCGGTAACAAGATCCATGAACGCGCTAAATTAGAATTTATGATTGTGTGTGAAATTGTTAGAACACGTTACAATATAACGCGAATATTGTGTTTTCTTATATTAATGAGTTGTAATCAACCTCCAAACAATTTCACCTTAAGATTTTTCAGCGTACCTTCCCTATTTTTAAATTTAATAATAACAATATCGTATATTAATAATATTCTGCATAAAGCTGAATGGAAATGGAACCAAGTTCTATTTTGAATTCGTTACGGATGTTTACAGGCGATAATGAAAACGGACCATCAGTTAGAGAGCATGCTCGTTTGCTAGTACTACTTCTACATATTTTGTAAAAAATAGGCGTATTATGTGACATTATTTACTTAACTTTTTTAAACATCTGCGTTATAAACACAACCCTTACCTTTGTATATATCGCGACGAGGTCGTGTCGACTTCACCACGATCGAATTGTCGATTTCGCTTCAATCGACTGCACGCGCCATGTGTCGAACGTATCGTGTTTGTAATCTGACACCAAACTTGCCACACTCGTTATGACGATGATTTGCTAAGAATCGCAATTTCCTATTCATGTGTATGTTCAGTTTTTGACTCAAAGTACACGGCACGGTTAGAAAGGTTCAAATGCGCAAAAGAGGGGAAATGTGTATTTGGTTTGTACATTTATCAAAATTAGTAACACAAGGAAAGAAATAGTTGTGAGGAATTGTCTGTACGCATTAAAGTATCTCTGTAGTTTTATGAATTTCCTTTACGCTGTTCCATGTGTCACAATAAACCTTAAGTTGGCAACCATCCGAGAATCGAGTTGCATAGAACAACAAAAAGCCTTTGCGTTTGCATAAATGCACTTTCATTTGTCGTGGAAGTTCGTGCAGCAAAATGGGCTGGAACCAAAATGGAACGAATGTGGATATTCAAATTGAGTAAAATTTGAAGTACATTTTCTAAATTGGCCACTGGAGCGTAGGAACTAGTGAGCCGGAGCGTTGCGTGTTAGCCGGACCGCTGGGAGTTGGTGTGCTCAAAACTGGCGACACCGAGTGACTCAGCTGGCCACCGGAGGCGGAGGGCGGAGGTAACGTGCCCACCCGTGCGAGCTCGTGTCGCCTAGCTGTGTCGAAATCCTGTTAACTGTTACAAGTACATTCGAATTTCGCAAAACAAACCCCGTGTTCTTTTTCCGTAATTGCAAAGGAATGTTTTAGCATTCGCCTATAAATTATAACTTATTAACATTAAGTGAATAAACAATAAAGCACATGTAATATATATTTCTAAAAATATACTAGAAAACGAACATAGAATACACTTGTGATTGCTATTTCTAACTGACTCAATAGAAAACGAGAACGTGACCTGAAGCAAATGCGTTACTACTCCTATAACTAAGATGATATATGTTGATACATGATGATGATGACCTATGTAGGTCTAAGGAAATACAAGAATTGCCATACGATAGAAATATTTCTGGTAACCGCCCCGGTTGAATCATACTGATTCTACATCTGCCAATAAATACATATATGTCCTATTAAGAACATATCCATCTAATATTACTGCCTATCTTACGTATATTTAAATATTACGTACCTTTGACGTAATTGGGCAATATTTTAATGCAATACTATGCATAGCTCTCAATAAACCCCTCTTCTAGTTTTAATTTTTTTAACATTCACAAATGAAGTGCTTGTAAAGTGTATCTCATTGCAATAAATGTGTCCATCCCAAACTCGGTTTAGTCATAAAAAAATAAACAAGTCAAGAATATAAGGAACAAAATTGGCTCGAGAAGTAACCCTTCCTAATACCGTTTTGATGGAATAACAACACCGAGTGGCATTATAATTATAGAAGAAGTTTTTCGCATTAATTACACAAACAAACAGTACAAGAATTTATGTCGTGACTTTCCGAACGGTTCATTGAATGTTATTGGAGCGAGGTCTCTAATTATTACATTTTATTTATCTTTTAATAATGGTTTCCTCCTACCCTAGTTAAGAAATTAACTCTTTGAAGTTAGCGTTTGGGGGTAATGAATATTCAATTAAAGACTTTAAATCGTGTATTTATAACATGAAAAGTTAAATTAATGTTAGTTTCACAAATGAATACTACCCTTTTCTGTAGAATTCTTCAATTTCGTTCTATCAATCCCTCAAACATTTCTCTGTAAAGCATTTCGAACTTCTGAAACCACACCTATAGTATTCGTTACAATCACGAATACTACGAAGTTTGAGAGATTGGAAGTACAAGAGTGCATCTAAGTGTCCTTTTAACTTTCATGTTAGGAACAATAACTATAATTTCCTATTTTACATTCTGAATTGCAGATAAATATAAACTAATGCGTAAAATAGGCATGGTATTCAATATTGTATTTACAACTGGTTGATTCCTTAAAACACGTTTTTGCCATCGCCCGCTTTCACCCCGGACGTCGGAAATTCAATAATAATTGAACTTGTGCCCGGTAGACCGCATCCGGTGTCTTGGTGAAATTGCTTATTGATCTATAATTCTGGCCCTATTGTTGGCTTCATATCAAAATATGAATTAGTACACGATTCTGCAATACACTATTAGGGGTAGTAGGTGTAATGGTGCTAAAACTCTTTATAGTCGAGTGGTGCGACATTAATGGCATCTAACTTCTAGCTTTACTTTATGCTTATAAAAAAATAAGTAAGTATTTCATAAACAATTGTATTTGATAAATATAAATTTGAAATATAAATTAGCAGTTTCTATCGAGTTACTTGGGGCAGCTATTAGTCTGTGATTAACTTTTCACAAGATCAGTTAATCGGTAATCTGCATTCTCGTTTCCTACAAATACTATAGACAACCAATAAAGCCCAGAACTATTACGATAAATCGTATAGTATCGTACTTCATAAATCCATCCATACGTGTAACAAAATCAAATGATTATAGAAACATTATATCAAAAGTCTGTTAGATGATGATCTTGGTTTATGGAGCCAACAAAAAACCGAAGCTTCGCCCGACATCTTTAAAAACTATAATATACGTAACAGAAAGTACTAGTAATAATAAACAATCCCTTGCTATAAAAAAGAAAGGATGATAATGCTTGAATGTAATTATACACCGCTTTCCAAAAATGTTCTGAAGTGCCAAATTACGACGAAAGTTAAAAATAAGCGCGTTTCTATTACAAACAGTACTATATATATCTTACAGTTGACACTTAATAAATCTTCAAATAACAGCAACAAACTCCCACAGAGGCCACATAAAGTGTCCGATCAATTCATCGAGCAAGCATAACGAGCATCGGATACGCGAATCGATTGTAACTGCGAGTACGATGTCGATTGCGGACTAATAAATTGTTTACGTGAGAGTGAGCGGTCATTAAGATCTTTGTTTACCACGGGACCACACACGCAGATGAAGCTCCGAAGCCATACGCTTTGATTGCAGGATATCGTATTTATGTTGCCAATATCATATTTAGCGTTAACACTGCTACGTGTTTCTGTTAGTTGTTGTCTTAAGTACGTTCCGTTCGTGTTGTTCGTCTGGCTTATGCTCAAGCGCTCTATATTGAACATTGTTTACGACTATAAAACGATGTCTCATTTTTACGCACTCTTAAATTTCATAAATGTAACTACTGTTACATATTTCTGTTTGATAAAATTTGCATACTAAGATGTGGTCTATACCGTGCCTAATTGTTTTACAACATGCTTGTTTAAAATGATTTACAATGTTTTGTCCTACTGGTAATAATTTATCAAAATTGTATTATTTAAATATGATGTTAAGGTCTTAGAATTTCTCAAGTATAAATATATGTCTAATTTTAAAAATTTGATGAAAAAATCTGTTACATGTTTATCACTCCTATTACTCTTACTGGTAAAAGTCAATAAAATCAAACATGTTTTCATCTACAGAACAGTCAGAAAAAAATATTTTGTACGTACCATGAAAATAAACATTAAACAAGTGTTTATAACGTGTTCAATAAACACTTCTTAAGCAGAAATATTTAACATTCGGTTGTAAATACAAAAATAACTGTTGCAAGTAAATCAGACTATTTAGATATAAGATGTTTACCAAGCACTCGTAATACTCTTACGCCAATATCGTAGTCAATAAAATCAATCTTGTTTTCGTCTGCGGAATAGTCGCGTCGGCGCGTGAAAGATGATTCCGTTTACGCTCTCATTCGGCAGCAAATAGACGTTTTATGCTTCAAACCCCGCCGGTTTATCGGCTTATTGGTTTTTATCGTGAATTCGTCTGCCTGTGTTTCTCGTCCGGTAAATTATTACCGATTCACTGCTACAAATGTTTGTTGGAATGTTTTCAGTTCATAACAACTTATTGATCGCTTTACTCTATTTGTTTTCGGTTTGCAAAGATGTAGAAGAAAAATATTGAGTGTTTGTACATTTTGTAAAATTAACCGAGTAAATAAATAAAAGCAGTAATACCATAATGCTAAGATTTCGATGTCACATGGATGAGTCCAGGTAGAAACCCCCGATACACAAATATTACAAATTAATTATCACATGCTTTAACGGTAAAGACAAGTATTGTCAGGAAGTTCGTTGACGCAAGAACCCTTCATAAAATTCTTTAAGATGTGTAAAGACTAGAAATCGTGAGTAGGTACTTGTTATTCTGAGAAAAGACGGTTGATAGTGAATCCAGTAAAAGCCTTTTCATCGTTCAAGTCATCATTCTGAGAAATGAAGTTAAATAACCTTCCTCGTTTATACAAGTCGGTAAAAAATAATTCCATAAGAATGTTAACAACGTCGACACAAATGAAGTAAACTTACTTTTATATATATCTGGCCGTATACCGGGGCGGCTAAATCGCATGCTGTCGACTCATTTATAAATTTAGATACACATACACACATATCACAATTGCATATGGTGCATATTAAAGAGTCCGACGCGTCATTTTTGTGCTAGACAGCATTACCCCCAAAACGAATTATCTTCAACCCTTTCGACCTGAGCGTAATCAAATAACGTGAGCTGAAATTGATTCGTGATGACCCTTTCCGGGCATTTGTTCATTATTGCACTGAGCAGAAGAGGCCAGCCAACACAAGAAAGCCGATTTGAAATACGTCTGTAATGAAATTATATTAAAACATATAGTACCTTTAAAGGTGGGAGAACTATAGTTCGACCGGGGATGTACCCCTACCGCCCTCATAATCCGCCGTAAAGCATTTCTTCTGTTTCGGTTGGAGAGGTGCAGTTGCCGGCTACACTTTGAAGCGAGGTGACCATCTTAGTCCTTAGGAGTAGCAACGTTCGAGCTCAAATAGGATTTCGGTCGTGTTTGTGGTTATACGTGGGTGTCTATGGGCAGTGGCGACTTAACATCAGGTGGTTTGCATGCTCGTTTGCTACTCTTCTCACATAAAAAAAACTGACCTAAACCACGACACTGTCGTAGGTACACATACTTTAAAATTTACGAAATAACTTACTAATATTTAGACAATCGAAAAATCTTCGATCTGTATATCCGTTAATTTTAGAATGAGAACAAAATTTTTAAATCAGGTGATATTAAAATTAGAGGCAAGTTGTTGAACTTTGACGAACAAAAGTAGATTTACTTCACAAAACTCGATTGCGTAAATTTGACGTGGTTAGAAAAACTTAATAGTAATTACTTAATCATTAAATAAATGTTCAAAATCGTGAAAATAAATGCAAATAGCCGCACCGTACGATACGTAGTCAATTCTGGTAAAACTGCATTATACTTCGTTTGCAATAACACTTGCTTTGTTAGTTCACTCTGCTGTATGAAGTAATTTGGTAAAAATGAATATTTACGGACTTACGGCGAAACGCTTTCTCTTTAATTGAATAGTTTGATTAAAACTGTATTTCGTTAAAAATCATTGATAGATTGATCTCACAGAAGTGACATTTAGTAAATTTCAATTTCAACAGAAGGAAAGTAATCGACGGGAAAAATTCCTTAAAGAGTTTAGTTATCATATTTATTTTGTTTCTCACTATCCAGTAAATATGTTTTATCCAATAATTTGAAGGAAGTTACGATTTTAATTATAAATATTTTTCGCATAAACATAACCTCATATTCATATTTTTATTTGATGAGTTTAAAAAATCGCATTGAGCCCAGAATTACTTCATATACTAGTACTAGTACTGAGTAGTAGTAGTAGTAGTAGTAGTACTAGTACTATACTAGTACTGAGTTAAATGTACTGAAAATTATAAATATTTTATTAAAAAACATTTGATAAAACTTGTAAAAGCCATGAACCGAATTTTATGAAGATATAACCAATCAAATCACCCTTCAAAATAGCTCCCTGCAATAAAACAAATGGACGTACTTATCAATAAATCAATACCCGTCTATTTGGACGATTGCTCTTTCAGTTCGGATTCACTTCTGATCTCGCACACCATTTAATTTAATAAACTGTCGGCACCTGTTAGTGTGTACAAATGGACCGGACATACGTTTCCCGCTTTGGTTTCCCGGCAGGGGTGCGAATCGCACCCCCGTGATGAATTCACCTTTTATTTTGTCCCACTTGACTCGATTGAGAGTGATTTTTGAGCGTGAATGGGCAGCCAGTGTAATTAACCAGTGACAGGTTGAAATGTACTTTGTAAGCTACAAAATGGAAACGCAATTGGAATGCTTTGAATACATTATTTTTTTAAACAATTTTGGCAATACCTATTAGTATCCTGTTCATTGCTAACGTGATTTGAACTGTCGACACCGAATCTCACTACAAAATCGTAATAAGAGCAAGAAACGACTAAGGGAAGAAATCTCGAACACTACACTACATGTCAGCATTTATAGCCAAGTGTTATAAATACAGTAACGTACGATTTCGAAATAAGACATATAGCGGTACAAGAGCATCATTAGAATAAATGGATTGACAAAATACTAACGTTGTGACAAACTAGCTACAATCACACTAAAGGTCTAAAAAACGACTCTGTGCCAATTCATTTAACTTTCATGGATGAAGTTTACGCTAGCGATATAACAACAAAACTTTACACAATCTTAGTCGAACATTTGAGCAGTGCCCCTCACGAATAGTTGGTAGACAATAAATTATTTAATAACCCTTCGCTCGTGGGTCCAACCTGTTCACTTAATCAAGGAATATATTCCTCGGAATCACCTCTTTAGAAACAATTAATTCGGTCTCGATTAGGGCCATCGCACTCAGAAAATGTATTTGCGGTGTCAAATGGACTAGGGTCGTGTTTTACAACTATACGTTCTATAAATTAGTTCTACTTACTCTCTCCTAAAACTATTATGCACACGCAAAGACTTTATGAAAGAATGCTATGGTGGACGATTTTTAATTCGATTCTTAAGGTTTATTATTTCAAAGCAAAATTAGACTTGTCTGTGATTACTCGTCCCTCAATAGTGACCAGTATCAGGTTATCTCTAAAGCACTTTGCAACTCATGAGTAAATCGTGTCCCATTACACAGTGACTGGCTACTATACAAGCCATTAGAAGACATTGTAACCAATCAAAAATGGAGAGCCTGATTAACTTCTTCTGCACGTATAATATACATGCATAATACGAAGAATATATGGTTAAAACATATACTTTATCACATAGACATACCGTCATTATATCTATGTTAAATAATTTACTATAAAAAATAATGTTTTAAAATTAATTATGAATGAAGACAACTTAATTATTCTTTTTTTATTGTTTATACGCTTTTTTACTGAGAGTTATTACCAAATACTTACATATTAATTATTAATCCTACAAGTCGTATTAACAAATATTTTACATTCGAAGTCTATGCATGGAAACTAATTTGAGACCAAATGATGAAACTGCTCTAAAGCAAGTTTCTCAATTAGGTTTCTTCGTAAGTAAGCAGGAGTTTGTAAGATTTCACTATTGTGGTGTTTGATGTCTGATGTGAAGTTGAAATAGTATTTCGAAGTGCACGTACTAATGAAAGTTTATCAAGTACCTACTACACATTACTCTGTTTTAAAACATGATTTTCAATATCAAATGTAATTTTAAAAGTTATATACACTGATATTAATTATATTATTTATAATTATAGTTGGTAATATTCTACTTTGATGTCAAAGATTTTAAAGTTTAATATTTTATGCCTCATACCATAATTATTCTCTAAAATATATGCAACAGTCATAACGCATATTTCTTTACGAACAACTTAATACTACGAATCGTTGGTGTCATGAATAAGTAGACAAATACCAGATCTAGAACTGAACACAAAATCATCATTTAGACGTGTGTTTAGCCTGGAATCAAACCCGCAATCCTCTGGTGTTATACTAGAATGAGTATCGTTGCACCATGCGGGTCGACAAAAGCAACAATTTTATGAAGCCCTAAACCATCGTTGTATCAATCATATCTAGGGTTTACGTGCGCACGGCATCCGTGAACTTTTAATTTTCTCCTGAACAAATTCGAGAAGGGGTGCCCCATTTGATGTCCAGGCTTGGCGAACTTCGAACGCTTTATTACTGTGTCCGGCTTTAAGTGGGTGTAAAGTTTCAACACCCTTTGATTTACTTTCCGCACGGGGAATAGGTATGCGTTGGACCGAACGAGTTTGTTTGAGTTCGTATTCTCTCTTCATTTGTTTTTTACTTTCATTTTTAGGTACGTGTTTTGAAACAACAATTTTAACTCCGCAAAATATTCGATAGTTACCATGGGAATAACGTGGAATACTAACCACATAATGGGCTCTACAATTATTACACTAATACTCTAAAAGGACAACCTTAATCCCCTAATCGGAAGCCAAACTAACGTGGCGCCGTCCCGCATAGAAATATCTTAAATTGGCAACACGGTCCGGCGGTCGACCATAAAACATCTTAATGAGTACAGCCAGCAGCTGCGGGCTTCTATATTGCCGGTCTCATATCCATGCAAACTACCCACGGTCGACGTCTTAGCAGCCTTACTTTCCTCTACCTTGTTTACAAGTCGGCAACTAATTTGTTGCAATATGTGCATAGGACAACATTATGGGCGCTATCTTGCCTGTGCGTGTCTTGCATACATTTACTTCCTTCCTCGGCTAGACGAGGTTTCGGCACAACCTGACCCTTGGTTGTACCCTCCTATATTCAAATTGCGCCCGGACCGGCCATTTGGACACGGATTTGTTATAAGATTAAAGGAAGATTTCACTTGTGAAACAATATAGCAGACGATTTACATATTTCGTTTCCTTATTAGTTTCGGGATATTTGTTTTGGGGCCAGCGAATTTACATCCTCTGACCGATTAAATGGCCCTTAGGCATCTTTAATGGGGGTGCCGCGTGGTCGTTGTTGGCCTTAGCAAATGTGTGCTTATGCGTAATTGAATATTTTATGGGCTAGAGCAATATTAGCGCGGAAACTTTATTGATTTCTATTTCCTCAAAGTTTCTGACTTATAGAACTAAATTTTGATTCGTGTATGTTCTCCAACTTGAAACCACACTGAAGAGAGCAAACAGGACCTTTCACGTCTCACTTATTCAGTTGGTAGGTACATGTGTTTATCGTTGGCATTTATCTGTTGACTGTTTTTATTCCGCGGTTGACATTTACCCTCTGTTTCAACAAACTCATCTCGTTCCCGACGAGTTTCTTTCATTCGCTGTACGAGTGCTCGCGTTGCATTACCTCCATTCAAGTCGAGATAGCTTCACTTAGTTTCCTCTTTTTCAGTGCGGTCGGGTTAATTTCTGCATCTTTATTATTCGAGTGGCCGGTATACGGGTGTAGTCTAGTCAGTCTGGTAGCGTAGATTGTGTGGCGGAAAGCAAACTTGAATTGTTGGGTCGTCGCCGCGTGGAGGTAATGAACGCACGGGTGGGACATGGTGTGCCGCTGGAGGCGTCTGGTTCGAGCGAGAGGCACTCTCCGAGGTGGGGGGCGACGAGGAGGGGGCATCCAGCAATGGAGAAAAGGGATGCAACGCGTCCTGTATGCACAGAGCCGCTTCCGCATTCGTTAATGCAAAAGCGGGTACAGACTTCAGGTGTACATTTTCAGCGCTTGTGTGCTTTATACTCGATGTTAAGGCGTGCGTCTTTATGCAATGTTCTGCCTTAATTATTATTACATTTTATCTTGTGTACGCTTTATGCGGAGCCACGGCTGTAATCCTAGCCTCGTTTAAACATCTAATGTAATTAAATATGTTTCTGTATCAAAATATATTAAAAATATCTTACAATATTCAATGTTTGCATATTTCTAAACATCTGCTTATTGACAATATACATGCACAACCGAGCAAGCTTCTTAGTAGGTTCTTTTCTTTTTTCATTCCATCCTGCTTTAATACAAAAAGAGTAACCCGCGGCTTAACAATTCATTATTGCATTCGTTCATTTCGGGTTCATTAAAATCGCATTAGGATTAATTTTTCTCGTCCCCATTTTAATTCGCAGTTTGCCAAGGGGATCTCTGGCTGGCCGGTTGCAATCATCCATTGTCAATATTTGTTGAATTTTACCTGTGCCTCTGTTTTACGATATTGCACAAGAACAAATTTAAAACTCTGTTCATTTTTAATACTTATATGCAGATGTATATTTTTATGAAATAATAATGATTTTCTTTAAAGTATATGAATCTCTTCATTAATATATCAAGATTTTGCGTTTACATAGAGCCATGTCGTGTTACCTAGAGTCTCAGTGTATTTTACTAGACACTTATATTAATCAATATTGTATAATAAATATTCCTAAATTAAATGTCCAGTCGGTCATAAATAATGATTAAATATTTTTTACGGTCACAATTCCATAGAGTTCAATTTGCGTTATATCGGGTCAATACTATAAAATGCGACATAAATATTCTATTATGACCGCAACGGAATATCCATGTGTGGTGGAAATTTGATGGCTTGTTTGCCCATTATTATAACGACAGAAGAAATTATAGTAAAATATACATAAGTAGATATTATAATGTAATCAATCTTTAGAACTACTAAATCCAAAAAAAATAAATTCAAAATGTTGAGGTGTCCTGAGAGGCTGGAAATTCGAGATTATTTGTTTTTTTTCTATTTACGAGATATTTGAATATAAAAATTGATTAAAAGAAAAAGATATCTAAATCTCATACTCAACTAACCTGTCAAACTATTGGTCACAATCCAGAATCATCATATAAGTATCACATCAATCGGTAAAGCCGTTTAGAGGGAGCAGAATTACGAGAACATGTACACACATTTTCTGAAATGTATACATTACAAATACATAAGTCAAGATTCTACTTGATCTTGTCTGAGATGTATTATACTAATGTATTATGTACTAATGTATACTTAATTTATTACTCCTTAACTTAAATCCCTCATTTAGAAACGGTTTGCAGTAGTATTTTATTTGGTTTGTTTAATTTTAATTTGACGGGAAAATACGAGTGGTATTTAACTGTGTAAAAATTAGGGATGATATTTGGTGTTAGTTAAGTTTAGAATTGCGTTATATATAGGTACAAATAAAAATGTATTGGACAGAAATTATTACGGGTTAAGGTAGAAAACAATAGATAAAATTTCTTTGAAATCGGTTATTTTTCGGTGAAAATTATTCAAAGTATTTAAAAACCAAGACTAAAAGTTTAGTCTCAAACGTTTCATTACTTGTTAACATCAAATTATTAAACACTTATAAAAACCAATAAAGGTATCTTATTATACTCTAAGCGTTATAAAATTCACACTCACATTATTACTTTGTTTCGAATCGAATGTAAATCGATATTTTCTCAAAACGATGCAGTGAAGCCTTACAATAACATCATTCGCACGCGATACTTAGGCCCTGCTGGGGAATATCTACAATATTATTAATTCAGGCATATTAATAAATGGTGTCAGGTTCCGACCACACGGATGTCGCAGGAAGCATGGCCCGCTGAACCATTCCAACGAAAATAATGAAATATTCGAACACCCACACATTCCGATGTTTTGCTTGTATATTTGATCCTTTTTTATTTTTATACATGTAGTTGGTATCCTGCGGATTCAGCCGGATGTATACATATGTATATCGTGAATCTTAACAAACGCATTTTTTTATATCCCAGATTATCCTCATAATATTATATATGTACAAGCTTCTTTGTATAATATCAAATATGAATAACGATTAGTGAACAATCCAAATATTTGGAGCTTTAAAACTTTTAGTAATTTTGTTCAAGATGCATGATTTTATTTTATCCGTAATGTAAGCTATGAAAATAATAAACAACGCCTTATAATAAGCCAATTAAAGTAGCTACTTGTTTATTGTTAGTTTGTATGTAACATTAAATTTGCAATCATATATAACTTAATGTGTCACATATTAATTAAAGTTTGTATGCAAAATTTACATCATTTGCCTTTTAAATTACCACAGACATGTTAACGAGATACGAGTGTGTAAAATTGTATTTGACGACCTAATCGATGTATGAATATGTATTAGATCCCATAAATGATACACCAAAATATTTGCAGCTTAAATTATAATAGTGATAATTTATAGATTTTGTTTGAAGGATAAGACGTAATAATGTTTACTTCGTCGTATAAACATAAAAAGTGTATGTGAAACCGATAGAATTCACGAAATGCCGTTGTGTCTAAACTCAATCATCATTAATCAACAAGCGCTTATTCCCAATTTTACGTTCAAAACATGTATTGTTATTTTATATATGATATGTCTACGAAACCTTTGACTTTGAAGATTTTGCTCAACCTAAGTAATGAACAACCGATACATCTACCTCATAGTTGCATTATTTACGCTTCTATGTTCTAGTTATTAGAGAAATTATCATCAACTATAGAGTACATATGGAACTACGATATGTATTCTGGATTTAACGTTGGATTTAGATACCTATGAAAATAAATATTAGTTTATACATAAAAATAGACTAGTAAAGCAAAATTTTCAGATATCATCACTAATGATGGGGCGTGACAAAAATATTAAAACAAGCACTCTTATCTCCAAGGAGTGGATTTTAAGTTTAAATTGTCCGAATTGAGCGGCCGGTGCCGGGGGCTGCAATATCGAAAATCGAGCATTTCACGCTCCGTAAGTTCAGCCATATCGATACGGATATAATAACCAGTGGAATGGTAACTATAAAGAGAGATTGTATTTTTTACTAACGTCGTAAGAAGTCGGAATGTCCGTTCGGCCCTTTGATCGGTTTGATAAAAGTGCTTGCGATTTTCTCTTTTTTTTTCATAAAAAACATTTCTTTGCTCCCTTTATTGATGATCCTGAATATAGAATGGAATGTGACATTGTGAAATATGACAATACAATCATCATTATATGTTACATAGATACATATTTTTACAAGTTTGAACTATTAGCTGCCTTATATTTGTTATACCGACCGTCCAACCAAAGATCTCATGCAGATCATACAATTCAATTCAATACAGTAACTCGTTCATTCATAAAAGGCAAGTCAAGGTAATAAGTAAAGAAATGGTTCCTCAGCTATCGAACAACGAAAAGTTTTAACATGTTCAGTACCCATTTTAATATCTATTTTATAGATTCTTCTAGATAAATTAAACATTCGTTTCTAGTTAGTATTATCATATATCTAATATAACAAAAAAAATGAAAAATGTTCTTTGCAACCATTTATAAAATAAGTCATGAACAGACGCAGTAAATGTATCACATGTTATTGGTGAAGGTCAACGGTGGCTCGTAACTTAAAGTCCCCACTCGTCCGACAAGAACAATAATCCGCACAATTTTGAGGAAAATGTTTATCGCAGGAGCCACTCGCCTCATAAATTTTCCGAAATAAAACAGAGGAAATAGATAAAAAGCTAAACGGTTGTCAGCAGACTTAGATGGGGACGGGCGTGGACAGTTTTAGTGACTTTCGCATTAAATAATGTTTTTCGTAGAGAAATAACACGACTATGTTTTTGGCTTAATTATTTACAGATTAACATCATTATCAATTAATTATTGTATCTCTGCTGGTCTCGTCTCAGAATGAAAGTGTTACGCCTTAGTCCACCACGCTGGCCAAGCACATATTAATGACTTCTCGCACCTTCGCGAAATTTACGGTGAACTCTCAAAAATACAAGATTTGAATTGAATACTCACGGTTCACAGTGCAACAGATATTCGAATCACAAAACCAAATGTAAGAGGATGAATATTCACAATAAATTAGAATTGTTTAGTGCACTACAAAATATGTTAAATCCCTGTTTTTGTACTACTATTTAAGGCATAATACTTAAAGAGGTATGTTACACAATAAATATTTAACTAATATACCCTATAATAAAAAAATATAATATTTCAAGTATACATATATAAAATACCATGGAAACTTTTACAAATTATTATAAGTAAATATTTTAATTGATTCGAAAAATATACGAAATTGTTAACATAATATATTATGATATTACCGATTAAATATAAGTCATTGACCTCCTCTCGGAAAACAGACTTCTACAGTATTGTGCACTGTTATCTATACCAAAAGACTATTACTTCCAATGCATAAGCAATGCAACCGAACATACGCCAGCGTGATAACTGCCGCATCTTATCTGACAAACATTATTTCATACACATCTATCGGAAAGCCATTCCGACTGTGTCTGATTTTATTCTAGGCAATTTATTTTCAATAAAGAACTATAAAAAAGACTTATCTAAATAGCTTGGGCTCCAGTGCGAGGGGAGTGAGTGGTGTAAAAGTCGGTTCGAATTTACTATTGCGCGGCGCACCGCCGACGAAACTATCAACTGTGGTGTCAGATACTGACGACTTGTATTACGTCTCCTTGATATACTTTAAACTTTTTAATAGTTCATTTTGTAAAATTGATGTGTTGATGATTGATGACGATAAAGATTTTCTCCTCTGATACGGACGAACTGAGATACGAGTCCCTCATTTTTCAAGAAACATCCATAATTACTGAAATTAATTATCACTTGCTATAATGGAATACGAAAACATCGTATGACAATCTGCGTACAAGAACGTTTACCATTAAAGTTTCTATTGTGTGTGCTGTCCACCAATCCGCATTTGGCCAATGTTGTAAATTATGGCTTAACCTTTATCATTCCGACAGTAGTACCGTGCTCACCAATGAAACATAATTTACCTGACAGTATTTACCTGATATTAAGTCTTCATAGCAACCCATAGACATCTGTATGAAATGAAACATACCTGAATATAAGTACATATATTTACTAGATGCATATACATAGATCTAGACGCCTAGATCTTTTTAAGTATGGACTTATTAAAATTGATATTAAAATTAATATATATCATAAATGTTAACACATTTACTACACAATACTCTGTAATTAAACGAGAAAAGATGATGCTTTCCAAGTCATTATACTTTACAGGAAGTAAAAATATAAAATTGTAACGTAGCAAAGGCTCATTTACATGTTATTCGAGTAACAAACCCTAGGGGACGGTATCAACCATTTATGAGTTGAAAGTATTACAGAAAGAGAACTGGATACACATAAAGAGATAGATATAATAATAAGAAAAGAAGCAGTGTGCAAGAAAACGGCTCGCGGCGAATAAGCCCCGCGGAAAGCGGCATTGTTCCGCGACTTTTAAAAACGGAACAAAATGAACGAGGGGAAGGAAATCGGATGAAAATATGAAAAGAATACACGTTATATACGCAAAAGTGAAACGAAACGTCGGAGATCGGGTATCAACCGAGGCGGTCCGCAAATATAATTTGCATAGTCAAGTAGCCCAACTTTTGTCTGCAGCGGATGTTCGCAACCATATTCATTCGTTGCTTTTTAACCACACTCCCATTCTGTATCGGGTTGGACTTTTTATTGCATTTTTTCCCTTTGAACGGATTCCTTCAATATTTCGGTGGTTCGCTTTTATTCATACGCTCGGTCGTCGAATTGTTTCGCTTCGCATCACTCACTTTTGCGTATAACTCCCGTTATGATGTAGCCACGATTTAATGAGAAAACAATCAACATTATTTTATGTTTGGATGTAATTAAAAATGGATTCGCCAAAAAATACTTTCGTCCCAAAAAACATTTTAGCAAAAAGAACATCCCACACCATCGCGGTGACTTCACTCGTAACAGAAGTAAATTTATTAAAAGCGCTTGCGTTCAAAGGAACAATAGAACAATGAATATAATATCATACGGACCAAAGTGCTTTAAAATTAGAACTATTGATGGCCGCAAAGCTGACAACAAAGGATTTAAACTTTTGTTCTATTCTCCTTTCACAAGTCAATTGAAATAATCGATTGAAGAATTATTACGATTCATCTTTGCTTATGAACTCAAGAGTGTAGAAGCTGTAGAGCGGATTATTAAATCACAAAGCGATGCCGACCGCCATAGACAAATATTGACTTAAAAAAACAATGAGTTCCGACGTTATTGCTTCTGCTTCATTAAAATCGATATTACATTCTTAGATTCTAATGATACAACTACGAACAGGAATTTTCCAACATGCACATTGCTTACTTATAGAAGTTAAGGTAGCGATGTAAAATTTGTTACGGTCGTAAGCTTTGAGTAATTAGAAGTTTACGCATTAATAGATAAATAACGTGG
Organism: Phocides pigmalion okeechobee; assembly: GCA_018251015.1. Lineage (NCBI taxonomy): Eukaryota > Metazoa > Arthropoda > Insecta > Lepidoptera > Hesperiidae > Phocides > Phocides pigmalion. The sequence continues at coordinate 35,769 of DWON01000038.1, forward strand.
GATGAAAGGTCCAAAAATAAGCGTCAGTCGAGTGAGAAACCGTTTTTCAGAGGTGTTAGACTGAATCGATGTTCGGACTCGGCGGACCGATGAATTTTCCACCGAGTGGACCTTTGGATGAACACCTTTGTATTGGCGAAACCTCTATATCCTCGTGTTAAAACATATTATAATAACATACTAATTGATAAAAACATTTCCATAAGATAAACTCTTTACAGGCATGTAACCTATGCCTATATCATGGTTAAATAAATATAAAAATATAAAAACATATACTATACTATATAAGTTTGAAAGGATGTTTATGATAATGTTTTGTTTTTCATGTTTAGTAACTAGGAAGGAAGTTTATAATTAAGTGTCCCAGAAATTAATTTCAAATTAAAATTATGATAAATTAAGGTAAGGAGCATTTACTGGGATTTATTCGAAGAGGTCAATTGGCTTTAAACTACATATTAGTAACTTTTTAGATTAAATATGATTGTATTTATGCAGTGTGTATTTGTATTAGACGATTCAAAAATATATATTTATTAAATTAATATCGTCTACTATCGCCATCTAGCGCCATTATGATGTTACATTATAAATGATAAGCTTAATAAAATGGCGCGATTAGCGACGGGCTAATAGACGTAATAGTAGTTTAATCAGCTCAACAAATGGCGCTATGTTGTGGTCGTAGACTTTTTAAGTGAATTTTGTAAGCAGGTATATGTACGTAAATATCTAGTTGTAACCGCAGTTCACTCGAATGGGTAGTTTAAAAATTGTGTAACTGAGATGATGAAATGTTTAAACATTCATAATATTTGCAAATAGATGACGCCAATAGAGAACGAATATACAGTCAATCTAATGTTAAATGGCGATTATTTATTGACGGGTCTTGAACTACTTATACTTTGAAAAAAGATTAAAATGCATGGTTAAAGTCATTATTGTAATGTAATGATATTTGAAATGCATAATTTTTTGTTTTTAGACAAGCAGGTACCTACAGGTTACTTGGTTCATAATAATTATTCTAAATTTACTCTTTTATTGTTTACAAGGAAAACATGATAAACGTGAAATGCTAATATTATAATATCACAATAATTGTTAGCATATTTACAGAAATAAATTCCATCTCATTTTGATATTTCACACAATTTTATTCGTTATAAATCATTTTGCGTACATACATTATGATAATTAGCGAACAACTAGGCTAAGCTCTAAGCGGCAGTTAGATTGGTTGAAAAATAAAGCATTTGAATGTTCGTTATTACGAGCCGTGGCGGAGGTCACGAGATGACAAATGATGCGCAGGAGTCGATCACTGGTGAACCCGACCGTTTCATTAGCACCAACATTAATTACTAGCGAATCTTTAATGAGAAAACTTTTTTTATTCCACATTAACTATACCGGACTCTTATGGTTTTTACTTTTTTTACAACTAGAAAGTTTCACAAACACGAAACAATATTTTTGTACGGTCTAGGAATATCAAATTAAGTGCAAGAATAATTAAATACTTGTTTAGTACGACCCAATATAAGAATTATTTTTGTTTATTTGATTTTGTGTTCGATTGTTACGTCAACCAGGTACTTTATTTAGGTATATAAGAGTATTCGACAAAGTATTCAACTACGTATGAATTTTTAATAGAAATTCCAATACACATTTTCAATCAAAGTAATCAAACTTATTTAATGTTTCAAGATTTATATTTCTTATTCAGCAAACGAACGGCGAACGTTGTTTGACTATAAATTACAATAACTTCAAGATTGGAAACAAATTATTTCTTCCAATTTTTAAGTTGTTTACTTGGAAATCGTAATTTTATATAAAAGACATTTTTTGCTCATCATACTCAAATTGTACCTTTGGGATCAATAATATCAGTTATAAACAAAACAAAACATTAATAATACTTATTTATGATAACCGTACAGCGATAAAATCTTTCGATTTTAAATATAATTATAACTTTTTGCAAAATATTCAATCTTATGGTATTGTTCAATCTTATGGTAATCATACTGAGTGAAAAAGACAACAATATGAAAACGTTGCGTACATAAAAGAGACAATGCATCATTGCATGTACCACTCATAAGATTCATACGATAATCGACAGGGTTATTCCAGATCGAAAGAAACTAAAGCGAATCAAAATGATTGACCTGTTTTGTCAGAACATACTCTTCAGACACGTAGATTCGCAATGTTTCTTCAAACCTAAGAGCGAGAGGGACGCGTATAAGATACAATTTTCGAGATTTTCACAACGCAGGCATCGCTTGTTGTGCAAACGAGAAATCAAAACATGGCGCATGACTACAAAACTGTTTATTCTGTAAGCTTTGGTTTGCTTTATTTGTTCTTAGTGAACTTTCTTGTATATACATATGATAAAACTCCAAGTGAGTCGTGCTTCTGTGTTGAATGTTACAAAGAATATAATTCTAATATTCTTTATTATTTACAAAGAAGCCAAATCCACAAATTAATGATGCGTTTTACGTTTTACTAAAGTAACATCTAATATATATACATATGTATATGTCCTAAAACTATTTTTATATTATGTTACGCACATTAATATTATTACCTCTTTTTTATAATATTCTTTAATATTTTATAACCTCTCTTGAAATTCTTACGGACTTTGCCGCAAATAGATTCCCTCGAAACAGCATTTATTAATCTTAATATTTAACATCAAATATAAGTCTTACAGAAAAGCTAGTCAATATATAATAGTTACGTTAAATTCTCAACAAGTGCATCATCATTCTCATAACAATATACCTGTAGTTCACCTGACGGCATGCGGTTACTGGCACTCAAAACCACCACAACCCTCTAGCCAATAATCCCTCACTCGCTCTATTACCCTCCAAACCGGAATATAACAATGCGTGCACTCCTGGTTAACCGCAAAGATAACCAAAGGGTGGTCACTTACTATCTAAACTAGTCTATCTAGTTTTTCTATCAAGACTAGTCTATTCCTTTTCTGAAGTCTTGCGGCTTTTGTTACTTTCGAGAACTTATACAAAGGAAGTGATGTTTTTTTTAACATACTGTTGTCCCGTGTTGACGGGAGCCATAATTCGTAATTATCCTTTATTTAAATTAAGTAAATTACTATGTCAAATATTGAAAACTAGGTATATACTTAATAAGATTTGGGGCAATAATTGTAACGTGTCGTTTAATTGAACAGAGATATTCATAGGAATTGGAACACAAATATAAATTATTGTCACTTTTGTTTTTTTCTTGGAAAACACATTACTTTTAAGCCACATCTATATAAAGAAATAAAAACGATGTATACAAAGATTCATTAGAATCTAACCTTATGTATAATTTTTCAGTCATGTATCAGAAACGTCTCAAAAAGGAGCGGAAACAGCGGCAACAGGTCCAGGATCAGCTGGAAATGGAGCTGAAGAGACGGCAGAAAATAGAAGAGGCATTGAAGCAATCCGGAGCACCTGCAGAGATACTCAGAATTGTCACGGGTAAAAAACATTTCTAGGATACTACACAAACATTTCTTACGTACTCACTTATATTACAAATATAAAGCCCACGGTCACTTCGTTTATCCCTTTATCCCTTAGTAACTGACCAGTTTCATATTTTTAAATAAGAGAGAAAGATAAAGATAACATAAAAAGAGAGAGAAGAGTAGAGAGCTTGCAGCTCATCTGATGTTCACTGGTTGCTGCAACACTTGATCATCAAACGGGACTATAATTCCTTCAGAATATAGAATAGGTACAAAAATGGTCAAACATATACCTACACAAGAAGTATCAACGACATATGAAAATTTACCGTAACAAATATTTATCCGTATGAAATCTATAATGTCGACTTGTTGTTTCGAATACACTGCGTTTGAATGGCAATCACTATCAGATTATCCGACAAGAATCAACCTGAAGTAGACTGTGCCCCTGACATGTTAACTTGCCGTCTGTCAAACTATCTCTACTTGCTAAAACTTCTCTCAATACATTGAATGTCAAGTATCATGTACGGATGTAACCAAAATTAAACTGTAATACGTGTGGATTTTAGATATATTTTCGATTGTTAATGGGAGCGATTTGCGCTTTTATCGATTGCGAGAATATGTGGAGTGCGTGACGTAAGAAGGGTGGTAAACGCTAGTGAAGGCTTGTACTAATCTCCGTGTCAGGAAATCGTTTCGCAGGCCATTTGAAACGAGGGTTCGGGTGCTGAACTAACACGCATTCGAGTTCAATTTCTTGCATAATCGCTGTTTGCTACTAACATTTATTAGCAGTCCATTTATTACGGCTATGTAGGTTCTGGAAAAGCTTTTACTGCCACGATTTTATAAGAGTAGGTAATGGGCACGTATCCAATTATATTTTTTACGTTACTTCCACACATTGTTACTCGCTGTAATGACTTCGCATTGGATTATTAACGACCTTTTTAGTTGAAGTATGGAAGAACGTCGATATTTAAAGGTTGTTTTTTGACAGAGAATCTAACGCCAGCGTCGCAAGAGAACCGTACGGAGCGAGAGAACGGTTCGGATAGCAAACCGCCCAGCGCGGAGCCCCCCACCGCCTCGCCGCCCTTCCAGCGGGACCCCCCGCGTACACCCGACAAGCCACAGTGGAACTACCCACCACCACCGGTTGACATTATGAGCGGCGGTGCTGCCTTCTGGCAGAACTATTCCGGTAAGCATGTCACTTCTTCCACCTTGATCATTTTAATTTCCCACTGCTAGTCACGGGTCTCCTCCCGGAATGAACAACGCTTGGTCATAGTCAGCCATGTTTACCAAGAGTAAATTAGTGGAGTTCATAGACCTGTAAAAACATTATAGAACAAGCTCAGGTATACAGACTCCCCCGCAATAATTTTCTTTTCCGTTAAAGAGAGTGATAATTAACTCGTAATAAGCGCGGTAAATAAAAGTCAAAGATAGGTGCCAAGGATTTTTCTTTTCGTCTTACTCAAGCATGCTAACTAAGCGGTCAAAAGAAATAGAAAACATTGATTTTCATATATACATCTGTGTAATGATGGTATGGTAATATTACATACCATTTCAAAAGAAGAATGTGAAGTATTCAAAATCCCGAAATGTACGATACGTCCGAACTCGATTTTTGTTATTTTAGGGTGAGCTTCAAATTTGAAATGCGTATTCAATTTATTGCCTTATTCCCGTCAATATCCTTTTGTAAAATGGCAATACGTTTATACCCATAATAGGGGTGAACAATCTTACTCAAGATTAATACATACGGTATTACGGTACATTTCAGAAGTAACATGTTACAGCATAAACAAGTAACAACAATCGAATATACAAAATTATAGTGTTTTTTAACAATTACATAAAATATTGCGTTTTATCATAACTTACTAACCTTTAGTAGTCAGCCCACAACTTTCCACTTCTGAACATAAGCCTCCCCTAGAGCGTGCCAACCTTTAAATTTAGATATAAAAATACAGTATGTCTATCATTTGAATGTAACTACCATTTTCAATATTTATAGGTTTGTTTTCGCTATACTCTACAAAGATATAAAATCTTTACATGACGGAGATATAGCCTGCTTATACCTCGACCGTACCATAGGGACATTTAGCAGCATTGCTGATTTACAATTAAACCATGATTAAACGTGCGTTAGCGCCAGCGGATAAAACTTTACTGTTAGTTTTACAATTTCACGACAAGCAATCAAAATAAAAAGCAAACACGACTGCCGACTGCTGAAAGCACATTCGACCAACAAGGAGGGTTCTCTCACGTGTTACAGAATAAGCCGTAGTTTTTTCATTCATATCCGCTTTGTGGAAAGCCCAGAAATTTCATTAAAAATGCACCGGCCTCGTGGAGTTTGAAATACTATTGTGTACGGCCTCCCTCTCACGTCCACCGATATGAAATTTGGCTTTCCACTGCAATTGAAGGATTTCACGGCATATGCATATGAATTGTTAAAGAAAATATTAGATTTTTTATTAGGCCAATATACTTGCATACGTATGATAAAGAGGCTTTTTTAAGCATCTTGATTATCTTGAATTACTATTAACTCTGAGTGTTCTTGTTTGAAGAGTGCACCTATCTATGAGGCGTTCCTTAGGGATAAAATTACATTCAATTCGAATAGGACTCCTACTCTATTTGGATTTCACACCAGGTGTATGCGAGCTAAGTAGGTACTATAGCAAAGCTTGGCACAGATTTCCACTCAAAAAGATAAGAGTAAGGCCATAGTTCAGCATGCTGGCCAAATGCCGATTGATAAACTTCACTTCCCTTTAAGATTTTTCTAAGAAGTTTCTATCCTTCACAGTTCAAGTCAAGTGTTAATTAATTTGAAAACGCATATAATAAAAAAATGTGTGAAAGGCTCCAATCTTATCACTAGGCTGTTAATACTATTTTACTGGGTACTTACAATTTAGTACCTTTTTCTAGCTTGATAGAAAAGCCTATTACCACCCGCACCCGCTATCGTGGTTGCGATTCAAGGTTATGTGGGATTTTCACCCACTAAAAGCCTCTGGGAGGCCTCCTTCTATGTCAGTAGAGAATACCAGGATTTTGAAACGAACGTAACTGGTTGGCACGTTTATTGGCGCATATTTATCACGACACCCCAATAAGGCACAAATCAAGGGAGCTTTCCCTAGTCCTCCAGCACCAGTTTGGGCTTACTTTGGCGTGGTATCACATTCATCGACGTATTTCCCTGGATCGCTACGTCGGAATGACACGAGCTCTCACTCTTGCCACGGGCAGGAGATACCATACAGTTATTCTGGTCTACATTGACCCCTAATTAAGTTCCTATTTAATAAACGTCAAACTATCTGAAAGAAATTACGTAATAGTTCAATCACGTAATTAAAAGTGTAAAGAATTTGTGAGTAAAACCCTATCGATGGAAATCGTATAACATTGATACTTTTAACCATTTCCTGTTTTGCTGACGAGTGGCTTTTACCGACGACGGGTTGCTTTTCAAGTAGAAATTGCAACAATTTAAGTGTTACCTGCAAGTATCTAACACACGCGAGCACGCGAATACGAATAGCTAGAAATGGAAAACTCATTCACTGTAATAACAAATAAAAATAAAGTATAAACGATTCAGTAAAGGTTGTATTAATACATATTTTGTTATGGAACTGGAGAAACAAACGAGCGTGCAGTCCCCCTGATGGTATGCTGTCAATGACAAGGACATCGTTAACCAATTCCAAATACGAACGAATGTGCTACGGAAATTGATCACAATTGCTGCTTCGAAAAGCTAACAATGTCTCCTGATATGTGAAGCTGTTTTGCTACTCTGTCCACTGTAAGTAACTGTGTTTCAAGGTGAGAGAATTATAGTCCGACCGGGGAGGTACCACCACCGCCTTCATGATCCGCCGTAAAGTATAACTTGTAATTCGGTTTGAGAGGAGCGTTGCCGGCTACACTTTGAAGCGAGGCGACTATCTTAGCCCTCAGGAACTCGAACGTACCTACGTTCGAGCTCAGATAGGCTCAGTCGTGTTTGTGGTTATACGTGGATGTCTATGGGCTGCGACTACTTAACATCAGGTGGTTTCATGTTCGTTTGCTACTCATCTCATATAAAAAACACAAGATTATCCTCATACTAGAAACGGATGTGACGGTGGTATCACCTCGTCAAACCGTTCGAGCTCTACCACCTTATATTCACACACACTTTACACCATATAAGCAGATATATTTAAGCATTCATCCATCAGAGATTTGATTTTTATTGGAAAATACTCTAACTGTGTCTGATTTATGATAAAATAAAGCCAAAATTTTAATCAAGTTACTCCTTCTAAAAACTTTATCAGATATAGGTTCTATGATCTTTTAGAACTTAAGCGTACTACGAAAATAGTTATTTCAGAACACAGAAAGATACAAAGAAAAAAAAGCTGAAGTGTATATGAAATTCTTAAAACATTTACACGTCTTTTTTCTTCTTATAGTAAAAATTAGATAACTTTTTGTTATTTTTAATAAGTAGGTATGCAATGTGGTTTTAAAAGAAAGTGGGGTCTTAACCCCGGAACATTATATTTTTTTATATCCTATGTATTATAAACATCCCGTCCTATAAGAAGTTTATTGCGGAGACCATTGCAAACAATCTAATCATCAGATATCATCTACATGCTCGTTTGCACCTTTAGTTTTATTAAGAGATACTAACGCCCCCTTGTGGACGATTTTCTACTCGTGATACGTGCGTCAGCAGTACCTATATAGGAGGGAAGAAATTTTAAAAGAAAGCCAATTGGTATTAATACGTTCTATTATAAAATATATGCGCAGATCGTTATTTAAATCAGACTCCTTTATTTGCACAATAAGTCTTTTTTCTTATAAAACGCCGCAGAAATGAATAAAGCAACTGATATTAAGTAATATAAAGTTGAAAAATTAATAAAGAGGAAACTTCTCCGGCTACTTTTTAGGTACGCTTGTAAAATGAATGGAAATAAAATTGTACCGCACAGGTGCGCTCAAAACCTTTGACGATATTAACTTTTTGTTTATGAAATATGCATACACCTACATATATATAGGTGTATGCATATTTCATAAACAAAAAATATATCTCTACTTGCCTGGTTTATTGATCTTTACCTATACAACTGATGTCTTACCCTTACAGATGCATTAATTATTTAAATAACTTATTAAAAATTTGAATTGCCTTTCTATGAATAATATAAAATGGACTTCTTTATACAAGTCTATCAAGGCTATAACAAAAGTTATAATTCCTACAGAAATTACTGCCGAATTGTAATTATACATATATCCTGCTCTTAAATAAAATGTCATACCATGTAATTATTTTTAAACAAATAATCAGTTTGTTACCAATAACTTCAGATATTTACATTGACATGAGCTGGTTATTGACCTATTTTTAATAAGAAGAAAAAAGAACAAAAAAGGTGAACAATTTCAAATATACTCGTATAACAACTAATAACGATATCTTGGTAGGTATGTAGCACTAACGTTTTGTACGGTAAATTGTTTTTAATAGACTTCTTACACTTGCATCTTAATCGAGATCGATGCATTTGAAATAAAAGTCAATGGAGTCATGAATAAATTGATTCTTTGAAAAAAAGGGGGAAAAGAATGTTCAATAGAAGATCAATTCAATCAGTGTGATTGGATACGCATCAATACGCAAGGAACAGTAGCTCGCTCCCGAGCCTTTTCATAATACAATTGGAAACCCTGTTGGGATCTTATTATGACCACTACAGGCTTTGAAGGACATCTAATACTTACCTGCTGCGCCTTCGCCTCCACCACCTGTTTTAAGCATCCCTTTGTTCACAAACTTCTCGAGTTTCCGTTTAAAAAAATAATTACTTTTCCCTTGTTTTTTAAAAGCTTTAATTAATTCGGCCTTCATAACGAACAAAGGTGTCGATTGCATAGAAAAATTCGGACCCATTGATTATTTTTGAAGACAATATCTGTACTTAAAAAAAAGTTTTCAATTTTCAAGAAACAAACTACGGATCAATGACATTTATAAATGCATAAAATAAAAAACTTCTCAATCTGAGTAGAGGTGGTTTTTGTGTGACCGAAGTGAGAGAAACAATTTGTCTTTCGGAGCGAGTGAATAACGAAAGCGTAATTTCTTGCTCGATCCTCTATTTAATTACAAAATCGATTCGTTTCTTTAGAATTAATCTACGAATAGAACTATTGAACAGTTTTTCAGCTTTCAATTGTAAAGAATAATGTTTCCTATGAAATTCTTGTCGCAGGCTTTAATAATAAAAATAGAACGAATTAACAGCCCTGGCGAATAACCAAACTGTGTTAATCTGTAAATGTAGGTTCATTTCAATTAAAAAATATGTATATTGTGATAGACAAAAAATGCGCGTAGTGAGTACAACGTAACGTAATCTTAAATTTCTAAGCATTCGGTCGATATCCCACATGGATCTAATATTCCTGCTAAATAATAATTATATTATATGACATTTAATATAAGAAAATAACTAAAATGTAGATTTTGGGGAAAATAAATCTACATTCGACTATTCCTCTCCTTGGTTGTGTTAAAGAGCCACGATTGGGAAAACAAGGACATAGAAAATTATTTTTTTATTTAACTGAAGCGCTCAACCGTTACAGTTATTTCAAAGAACAAATAGATTATAGCTCTCAAAGGAGCCGGCAATTCTGTTTTCGCAACGGCAAATGCAAAAATATTACGTATTCAAACAGACCTAATGGGACATTTAGGGGTGGCAGCGAAGTGAAACGGCAAAGGCCGAAGCTTTTAAGTGTATAATATTTAATTGTGACGCCCTAGGCGTATAATCTCGCCCGGGATAATAGGTTTCTGTTTCGGGACAACCCTCGAACGACACTTGCGAGTGTGACGCCCTGGAGCCAGTCTCCACTGAAACAAATCGGATTATAATTGAGTTTTTTTATCTTGCGAATGCTTTTGAGATAAACATTTACGACCTTTTATTTGTTTCCTCCACTTAAAAGTCACTTCAATTTTATTTGTATTATGTAGTTATAAATAGAACAATTAATTACAAAAATATTTAATTGTATCACCTCCCAATGCTTCAAATTCATTTTATATAAAATACAAAATTGGTTAATGAAAAGTCTCTATTTAGCACAAATAAATCATAATTTCTGATCAATTGCGATAAAGAATAGCTACACTTAAAGCATAAATTGTAAACGAATATCGGGAAAAGAAATTGAATTCTCCGTTGAGAAAATGTTCCATGAAAGTAAGCAAAAAACGTGATTCCGTTTATATCTTTTATATCTCGTAAATTGCAGGAGGCGGCAAGCGTTGCATGAAATTGAATAAGCATATTTCGTAAAACGTAGACGTTTTCGGAGACAATTGCCTTACCTCACCTACTCTTGCCTCTTCACGAACTTTGTCAATTTTCTTAAAATCTCATTAGAATATCTTCTGTGCGAGACGTGTTTTACTTTTAAAATAGCCGTCTTTTGCACGCATTTCACTTGTTTTGTGATTGCAATCATTTTATTTGTATTCAACTATATTATTTACGGTTTCATTTTGTTTATACAGAAGTACACTTTTATATTAATTCGTTTGACTAATTAAACATAGTTTCATAAACCCTAATGGCAGATTTATTCCTGCAAGTATTTCACTCCTATAATTTAATTTATTTTTACCATAAATAACAATTGCATTTTAAATAAGGTTCTCTAAATCATCGTTTAATTAAAATTTCTATATAAAGACACTTATGAACCTCCTGTAGTTCTCATAAATCCTTACACAATATCTTGTACGTATAGAACTAAGAACACATCCCCGACAACCCTTCTGCACACAATTTAATAAGCGCTTATACGGTAGTGAGTGGTACGTTTTTACCAAAGGGAGGATTGCATATTAAATTAGGAAGTGGCATACAGATGCAAAGTCCGTTTGATGTCGCTTCCCCGAAGCACTAATGACATTTTCCGGAGCGACACACTTTGTATTTCATACGTTCCTCGCAAATATTAAATAATTTACTAATAGAAGATATGAATACGTTTTAATGGAGTGCAATAGTTTTCTACATATGAAACTTATTATTACCTATCCTATATGTTTACATTATAATAATAGTACACATATAAGGAGATTATAATATAAAATAACATAAGCAGATATTAATAATAACTTTCTAACTTATTGATGTCTTCATCATTAATGGATGGAATTAACACGAATAATATTGTCAACAGAATCCCTGGCCCAAGAGTTGGAGATGGAGCGCAAGTCCCGCCAGCAAGCCATGGAGCGTGATGTGAAGAGCCCTCTGTCAGACCGCGCCAGCTACTACAAGAACTCGGTGCTTTTCAGCTCGGCCACTTAGCTGGCGCCCTCCGGGGCCCCAGACTACCCCGACAAACAAGAATATGATAAAGAGACAGACGATACGAGAAAGCCGATTATCAGTGTAAAACCCGAGTTCAGAGAAAAGTAAATCCAAAGAGTGACGAAAGACGATATAGTGACGCGTCCGCGACTCGCCTCGAGGATAACGACTCGCGTTTTGTGCCGACAAAAACGAATCGGAACTATGTTCTTCGTATGTTCATGTAAATTAAAATTATTCCTCTTATTGTTTAATGTATTAAATTTTGATGTATCAGATCTCGATAAAGTTGTACTTTCTCGCTGAGATTGATTGTAAATACTGTTATTAAATCGAAGTAAGCACGTAGATTTCGTGGTGTTAGAGCGAAGTCTCAAGAATTCTTCTTCCATAGTGAAATTTGTAAATATTTCTTTATATTTTTAGATGTAAGTCATAACGGTTTTATCGACGATTCCAGTAATTTATTCGTCAACATTTAATCTTTTACGGAAGGTACCTTTAATTAAACTTATCTTTGAATGCCATATTTATATATTAAGCATCATTATTTACCTGTTGCGTAATCGATTTAAGGCAGCATTATTTACTTAATTATGATTTGTATTGGCGGTAATTAGTGGAAGAACAAAACTAATTGATCACAACAACGGTTGGAATTGAGCTAAGACTGCTTTTTCAATTCTGTTTTTCCAAACGTTTGTATAAATTCTTTACTTTTCTACGCGCTAGTCGAATCAATGCTGTAATAATAGTGTTTTAGTTCCTACGTACATTTCGTTTGATAACATGGAAATTTTCATATCAGCATCGTCAGTAAAACTGCTACTGGTTTATTTTTCTTTGATAAAAGTTAAAATTTAATGTGTAATTTTGTGAACACATAATGATGGTCTGCAGTATCATGTAATTTATTCAATTTTAGTGCAATGTTTAGATTTAACTGATATCTTTAAACAAATAATTATATATTAAGTTAGTGATCATATACGGTTCATTTTTACAAATTTATTGACTGAATACAAAGAGACAATTGTCGTACAATACGTATATAACGTAAGGGATTTCTTTAAAGTTTTCTGTCGTAGACTTTGTATAAATAATCACAGTATCTCATATCCAGAGTCGAAGTACGTGGGTAGATATTTTAACAGTAAGAGCGGTAGGTTTAACTTTAATATAAATCATAAATGATAGCGTTATTTATATCGATGCTTAGTTTACGGGACGATTTTTAATGTCTAAAATAGTTTAAATACTAATAATAGATTTAGACATTGTATCGGGCGTGTAATTGGCGCTTGGCTATTCAATGGAAGTTTTAAAAAAGAACGTCGAAAGGCGTTTTCTTACAAATAATATAATACCCGTAACAGTGTAGTCATTGAAACGAAATCTTTATCGATTGTTGAAGTATTGTTATTATTCAGAGCACAATTATTGTAATAGAAAATAGTCAAGCGCCGATGTAAACTTCGCTTGACACAATTAATTTCATACATATTATCTGTAATGGGTAATGCGAAGTAATGAATAAACTTAGTTGTTACTATAAATGTTTAGCTGAATGAACGTGTGAGTGTACAAAGCGCGTGAATGTGGTTCTTTCATGTCTTTTATTTTCTCTTCTCACGATATGTAAGAATGGTGTTGAAATCTCAAAATCAAATGTAAAGTTCTGTATACGTCTAGGGCTCTGTAGCGTAGACTTTCCTTTGTCAATTAAATGTCGAGGCTTCATGTACACATTAACAACTTGGTTATCGCATGCGGTTCACAAAGCAACTTTTATTATTATTTATTGTTTCTATTATAATTATTATTAATTTTACTTAAAATTGTGTGTGTGCCTTGTATTGTAGAGGAAAATATCAAGATTAAAAATGAAAATCATAACCTTGTTTTTGTTTACCCATCCCTTACGACCTTTACTTAAAATAGATTTATTTACCACCAATAAACACGTGTATAAAAGAGGCATTATCAATAAAATTACATTGATGAAGATTGATTCAAATAGATTACTTCAGTACTTTACGTAGCTACCTACTTAGGCAATAATAGTGAAAGTTCACGAAAACAATAAAAGTCACACGAAAACTGTATCGTTTAAATAGTCGTACTAGTTTTTATTCTTTTGTGCAAGAACTACTGAAACAATTTTGATATTACAAAATTATGGTCTATATTCCTGTTATTACAGGTCTGATGTAATTATTACATACAACATATAGACTACAATTTATAAATATATTTTTGCTTTGGCCATAACAGCAATAAATATTATGTGAGTCTCAAAATTCCGGTCCTCTATGAGCTATATCGAATTGGGATGCGTTGCTTAAACTGCTAAAGTTACCTGAAGATAATTTATAGTAGGATTCTCCTAAACAGTTCTATACACAAATTGTTTACACAATGTAATTACTTGTGTTTCGGTTGGAGAAGTTCAGTTGCCGGTTACACTTTGAAGCGAGGTGAACATCTTAGTCCTCAAGAATAGCAACGCATCTACGTACGAGCTCAGATGGGATTTCGGAAGTGTTTGTGGTGGTACGTGGATGTCTATGGGCTGCGACTACTTAACATCAGGTAGTTTGCATGCTCGTTTGCTACTCTTCTCACATAAAAAAATATATACAAACAACGAAATGCTTATATTACATATTGCGATAGGATTTTTATTAAATGTGGGAGAAACAGCGGGATCCAATGAATATTTGTATAAATAAATAAAAGTTTATTCAAATTTGATTTGCAAATCTATCTACTACTTTTATCAGAAAAATAATTATTATAATTATTTAATGACACACACGCTGTTCCGGCTTCGAATCCCGGTCAGACAAATATCCAAATGATGAATTTGGATTTCTATTCAGGAAGGAGACACTACTGAAAGCTATGATCATACACTATACGGAGTTTCCTGTGAATTCCAACTCGAAAGTCAGGCCGTTGGTTCCACATCAATCACATATTATACATACATTTATTATACATACATTGTAACTAATAAATTATAATTAAATGTTACGTAGTAAAACAATAGTTCATGGGTTACAGCGATAATTCAACATTAGATGAATTGCAGGCCCAATTTACCAAAAACGATAAAGAAATGCAAAATAAAAAGTGTGGGTAGTTGGAAAACCTTCATGTGATTTTCTACGTCCATTGAGTTACACCGTTCTTCTCTAGAATCGCTTTGCACTTGCTAATCAGATACACTAGTCGTATTATTAATAATCAACGAGATTACGTCTCGTCTACGTCGAGAGTCTTTATAATTTCACAATAATACAAATTAAGCTAACAAATACGTAGTTGAATGAAAATTAATGAGATCATCTTATAAACAACTACCTTTGGCCCGAAGATTGGCTCGAGCATAAATCGATGTTACAAATAATATTGCTTTGGTTTATTTTCATATTTACAATGACGAAAATCTTAAAACTAATTTAAATAAAAACCTAACCTAAACCATCTAAAGGGAGTCCGTGCCCATGCGGCATGGTTCCAAGAACACTAGTAGCATTCCCGCGCTGGATATCAATCGCAATTCTCTGCGCGAGATATGAACCAGCCCTCTTGTCAGCGGCAACGTCCATCAAACGTGATACTATTTGTTTGAAAAAATTTTTGGCACGCGGACCGCACGGGCCAAAGGTTTCAAAGCCAAGCGGAACAAATGTTAAAATACATTTCAAATGACATCATGCAAAGCAAATCTATAAAAGAATAAAAATATCATACAAATTATCATCTTTTATATTATCTAGACATGTAAGTCTTAAATTCGTTTCTTAGTGCTCATTTACACAATATACAAAACCAATCTGCAACATATCGGGATTCTGGCTTCCATGGCTGTGAGTCGGTAGCTGGCTACGTCAGTGACGATCTTCTTTTATATATACAGATTAAATTACCTTTAACAAAAGTGTAACACTGGCATGGTTTTGGAAACACGAAATTATATATAAATTTCGATCACATTGAAGATGTGGGTTTGAATCTTAGACACCTTTAACTTTTCAAAATATATGCTTATTATCTATATCGAAATAATTTACCTGGGTACTGTTATTTGTTATATTGAAGTATCGACAACATTCATTAATAGAAAAAAAAACAAATTATGTAAAAAGTAATATAAATAATATATATTTTTTAATAAAAGTTGTAAAATATTTAAATTATTTAATCTCGTTCCATTTACTGAGAATTAATAAACTGAAGACCACATAAATGAAATAAAAGTAGACACAAATAAAACTAGAACGTCATAAACCAGAAAAGTCATAAGAACTTTGTATTTTATTGGAATTTCCCGCGCTCGAGCGCCGTTTTAAATCCTGTTAAATCGGAAAACTTCATATTTATTGCTAATAGATTTTCGGCCGATGAGCACCGGGTTATTTGGGATGCAATTTTATTTTGTCCATATGAATGATTTTTATATTTGCCCCCGGGCGGCTGGACGCACTGATGCGGGCCCTCCCTTGCCGATTTCGGACACCGTTCAATCGCTGGCCCCTTATTGGAGATATTTTCAGATCATGGATTTCGCCTCCAGTTACAAACGCAACCGAAATAAAAAGCTGTTTTGTTGGCGTACAAATAGATGAATTTATTTTCTTTGATATTTGTTAATGGCTAATTTCAACATTTATAATAACAAGTATAGTACCGTTTTTAATTAATTTTAATCAAATATGCTCTGAAAAAGGTAATAACACAATTGAAAGTATTATTTAACCTTTATAATTTAAGTTTGATGAAAAAATTCTTGCGTAAACTTTGTAGTTTCGATATATTTTTTTACATTTTTTGTTAAACTCATTGTTGGATTTACAGGAGAACAATTTTAAAAATAAATAACCAATATTATAAGGTTCAGGGAATAAATATCTCAAGAGGAATTTCGTTTCATAGTCTTCATTAAAAAGACATCGCTAATCGAATCGAAAAGGACCGCTACGATTCCAGCTGATTTGAGTAGAGTCTCATTCTTCACGTGTTGCTGCGGTGACGGAGAGGCGATTGGGCAAATTGATTCTCAGAATACTCAGCATTTTAAATCCAATAGGACATTGGTACAAGGAGTCAATGTCCATTCGATAACTTAAGGTTGGCACATCTAAAGCCGATCAAAGAGATGTTGCTATTCTTTAAAACTACGACTGTTATCTCATATATGTATATAAGCTGATAACCATATTTTTCTACTGAAATACAAGAATTTTTTTAAGCTAAAAATAGGTGTCGCGGTAATCACTTTGCGGACAAAATATGGACTCTACCACTGTACTAAGTATCATTAAATTGTTGTAATAAAACAATAGCATATATGTAAGGTAGGTGTGCGGTTAACACTCTCTCAAGAAACGTTTTCCAGTTAATACTTGTCGCATCGGAGTTAATATTGCGGGCATAAATATTGTCGCGCGAGACAGCCCCGTGCCGCCTTTAGTCTTCATTGAAGTATGACCCTTACGTACAGGCGGATGTTAACAATAAATGGGTCCGATATTAATGTAAGCATTAAATATTTTACTACTTCTTAATGATTTTTGATAAAGACTTATTAAATAGTATCTTCATATTTGTTTCAAATGTAGGTGTAAAGTTCTAAGTATTTATCAATTTTTATAATATAATTCGTTCAATCAAACACAAAAGCAAAATACAGAATTATGTATTGTAATTAATATACTTTCTTTATATGTATTAATGCACGTGAACATTGAACTAATTACAATAATAACTTATTGCTCTCTAATAATTTAAGTTATTTCTTCGATTAATTCGCGTGAATAATGTTCAAAATGAAGAAAATACAATGTGTTATTGGAAACCATATATTCAAAATTTACTTACTAGGATATAATATTTTCTTCACATATTTAAATTTTAATAGTTGCAAATATTCCACTGCCACTATGTGCTACGTGTTTCTATCGACAAGTAGACAAAGCTTGGAGCATACAATACCACGTCGCTCCAATGTATTTTGATTTACGTTTAGTGGCTAATGAAATATTGCCACTAGTGATCACCCGTCGAACTTCCAACTGTCCCCGATGTTATTTAACTTCGTCAACTGTTTACGATGCACACAAGGCCTACGCTCAAAGCAGTGGGCCCTTCAAGAAGTCTATATTTTAGCAAACTTTAAGCATCCCCCTGTAGAGCAGCACCTACGCGACGTACGCGTCCGGAGGCCACGCACCTGCCGCGTGCGACGTAATTTTCGCTCTCTGCTCCACGGATTAGTTTTTCCTTACGATAATTAAATAACTTTGAGCTATGTTCTTGCGTGATGTATGGCCTTGTTTATTGTCTTACCGTGCAGCTATTCGTTAACAGGGATGATGTGGAGCCTCCGTTTTATTGTTCGCTGTCTACACGTCTGGGGAACATTCGATGTAAATTCCAATGTAAAGAAAGATTGATTGCTTTGTGATTTGCAACATTTTCCCGTTATATATTGATATTGCTTTAAGGCATCGAATTTATTTTGGTTATTTATAGTCATTTCCATGCATGCATAAAATGAAATCAAAATCGAAATAGTTTTTTTTTGTTATATCGTCTTGCGTTTCATGTAAATTACATTATTTGCTGAATTATTTGTTTGCACAACTTGTTTTGTGAGAAATATTTTCAAAAGGATTAATGACAACATTACTGGGGCATTCGTGTTTCAACTTTTTTATGTGGGAAAAGTAGCGAGTATGCAAACCATCTGATGTTAAGTAGCCGCAGCCCATAGACATCCACGTACAACCACAAACACGACCGAAATCCTATCTGAGCTCGAACGTTGATGCGTTGCTACTCCTGAGGACTAAGATGGTCGCCTCGCTTCAAAGTGCAGCGGGCAATAGCACCTCTCCAACCGAAATACAAGTAATGCTTTACGGCTAAGATAATCAAATGTTTAAAGAAACTTACTAATACAACCACACTAAAGATTATTATTTTTAAATACCGATTATTGCACCAAATTTATATACAGCGAAATAAATCATATAGTACATTTACTTCAATCACAAATTGTAACTAATAAAATAAATATTTACAAAAGCAGATATTAATGTAAAGACGGAACCAAGAGCCAAATAAACACCTAGTTTCTGATTAGACACACTATAATAATCACACAAAAGCGAACTCAGGACAAGACAATCAATTCAAAAACCCATACAAATTTTAAAATTTTTATCTCTTTAAGGATACAACTTACGCTCTCTATATATAGAACCTGTTTGCAGAATTTTAGTATGATTTGGTCAGTTGTTGTAGGTGTGCGTTGATCTTTGGATATACACAAAAAATATACAAAAAATATTTTTGCCTATATTATGGCTAAATAAAATTCAATCTTTTCGAGCCATTAAGTCAAGAAAAAGCAGAAAAAATTACAATCAACAACCATTTTAGAGGCAAGTAATCTTTATACATTCAATTAAAGGAACAGAGCGGTGATTGCCTCACAATCGCCGGCACTCCGCTGCGACAACAACTTAACCCTTCTTACACAGCGATTTGCATTACATCCCAGTGCAGATAGGACAACCATTCAGATGGTTTTTTTATAAATATTCATTACTTTATTTCATAGAAACGTTGCTGATGTTACAC